>JBAMBS010001958.1:0-52973 GCA_037044455.1 Zygothrica quintamaculata
TCAAGCCTTGCATTTCATGAGGGTATCTGCTAGTTGCTGAGCAGCACCGGGCCTGTACAACGTGCGTACATTCCAGGTGCATACTCTCAAATCATAGTCCTTTTTCCGTTTGCAGTGTCCGTTCCGAGGCAGTTTTAGCATCTTTCATTGATCTTCTTATTTTTCTATGGGTGGATCTCAAGTCCTACGCCAAAACCTAATTTAGAGGCTCAGGGAACCCGACGCGCGCTTTAGTTCACCACCCAATGGGTATTGGGTGGTTATCCAGGAGGCCCCACGTGGAGGTAGTGCGTCGACTTGAAGAAAGTAAGCACAAGGATCATGCTGGCAGTCATCATGTTGAAACCAGTCAGTCACTTTACCTTGGCTTCTCCCTCTCCCAATCCTCCCTCCAGGCTCAGGTATCATGATTATTATAGATTGTTTCCAACTGTCTGGAAAGTAGTCAAGTTTTGTTATCGCGTTAAACAACAAGCAGATAGTATGAACTGCGCATGGAGGGAGCTAAATTATCGTTTTAAGTTTCAGTTGGTCGTATACTGGTGACTTCTAGGGTTGCAGTTGTTCTTCAATTATTTTAGTCATAACGTGCGGACTAAACAAGATTGAAGAAATTGTCCTCTGGTTGTCATGTGGTAGATGCGGTAGTGCAAATGCATTCGTAGCAGGGTTTGGTTGGAATACATTTTGTAGGTGCGTGGGAAATACAGATGCTCTCGGCGTTGGCTGCACTCCTCTTCTTGTTTTAATGCATTGGATAATCTTTGAGAGGTTTCCAAGATTATGTTTAGCGGACGGCGATCTATGGGATTGCCATTCTCGTCTTAAGCGAAGTTTTTCTTAAACTTGCATTCGACCTTTCAAGATTTGGGAGTTGTATTGCATGCTGCCGTAACGAGAATATTCTCTAGATGATGAATTGTCCATTGTCTACTTCGTCTGTGCCGTGGTGCCTTGGATTGAGCGCGATGTGTGAGCTAACGTATATCTTAAATTTAATCCAGTTAGTTCTACAGGATGTCAATGTTCGCCGTTGGTCCCCAATCTCAGTGCGTTGCGAAACGTTTAACAGGACAGTTGAGTGGTAACATGATAAATCAATAAAAGATTGTGCTGATATCTTATAGCGAGGAATATTTATTGTTACTGCGGAATTCCGGAAATTTTATCGGGTCTGTTGACCAGTCTGTTGGTCGACTCGGGAAAGCGAAGTCTAGTTTGTTTCTAGCTTTTGTGATTGCGTTATACAGCTGTTTACCTTTAGGGGTAACGAGCCAAAATATCCAATGTGTGTGCTTGGCGTTGTAGTAACCTGTTGCTATGAAACGTTCGCCCAGTGTGTTGAAAAAGTTCATAAACTCATCTTCAGATATTGTGTATCGAGGCGGGCAGTACACCGCGGCTAGAGTTACATTCCAATTGGGCGCGTTTGTCAACAGATGTTGCTTGCAGGTAGTCCGTTGATGACTTTGCATTACCAAAGGCGTGATTTATGCAATTTCTAATTACAATTTCAATACAACCGTGTGCTTTCCCGTCCGGCTGATTTGTGCCATAGAAGGTGCAGCCCTGTATTTGAAAATTGTACTTGTTTGTAGGGTGTGTTTCAGCAAGAAACAATACGTCGATATGCTCGTTATGAAGAAATTGAGTAATTTCTAGTTTAAGTCGTGTTACGCCATAACAGAAGTACTCCAGCTACTTTTTAAAGGTGCTGAAGACATTCGTTAATAAGGGCAGCATTTTAATTCTTTATACACCGGACAACCTCGGTAGTTTGCTGCATAGTTACCACCACAGCTACCACTCTTCTTGGTGCTGGAGTCATCCCTAATAAATGAGCAACTTGCAGAATCTACATACGGGGCAATATGTGCAAGACGACCTTGTATGGCCGTACTCTTGACAGTTAGCAGTGCAGTGCAGTGTACTGATCCTCTCCCCTTGTGCGGCACTTTAACCGTGATTTTGCAGTGCAGTGAAAGCTGGACTTTATAAATTGGATGCACTTCATTCTTCTTAAGTGCGTGTGATTTCGGTTCGAGTTCGACTCTGAACATTGGTTGCGGCTGTTTTTCTTTGTTTAGAATGTTGATTACTGACTTAGTATTGAAGCCCTGTACCTTCAGCGCTTCTGAAATATCAGTAGTGCTTACAGCTGGTTCAATGCCTTTTAGAACCACTTTCAGGCCCTTGCTACTTTTAAGTTGATAAGTATAGAAGTTACGATTGTTGTCGGTGAGGAATTTGGTCAGTTTTCTGAAGCTATCTTCGGTTTTAATTTGGACCTTAGTCTCTTGGATGTTGCCTTTAGATACGGGAATAGCGGGGAAGTTATCTTTCCCAATCAAGTCAATTTTTTGTTGACAAGAGCATTAGAGGTCTTCTCACTGATAAAAATTGGTGGCGGTTTAGAATTTTTAGTGAGATGATTGTTAGACGAAGGTATATTTGGATTTTTCTGCGAAGATGGTAAATCTGTTACTGTCAGTTGTTGAGTGACTTAAGTTTTTACAACCATATCAGAGTGCTGAAAACGAGCATCAGGGCCGCTGTGGGAAAATATTATTGGCTACTGGGTCCAAAAAGCAATCTTTACGCAAATAATTGCGCCAATTAGGATATAAGGCTGCCAAATCTGGGGGGTTGCGTGCGATAGCCAAATTAAGCAAATCCAAATAGCGCAAAACAATGTGTTCAGGCTTACCACTGGATGAAAGTGGTATGTCAGAAATAAAACTTTGCCACAGCGTTCCAGAAAATAAAGTCAAGCCTTATTATTAACCACAGCAATAGGTAAACCAAAAGGATGACTATTACCCGCCCAGGACGACATCTAAACAGGCGTTGACCACATAACTTAACAAGCCGGATGCCTAGAAGGAGGCAAATTTAATTTTCTTGTTTATAACTATTATTTTATTATGTATAAAGTACACCTTAATGGTTAGCGGGCGAGCCCAATTGGTCTGAAGTTTAACATAAAGGATACAAAGAGGTCTTTGAAGACCTCATATTCTTTAATAATAACAATAAAAACAAGTAAGAAGTCTGTAGTCGAGTGTACCCGACTACGAGAGCCCCTTTGTCTACATATACAGCTATACGCACACATACTCATACATACACACAGTTCTGCACGTACTTAGCCATTGATCGCACATTTTAGCCCCCCATGCTCTATAGCGCGTTACTTAAAGTTGTATTACTTCCGTGTTTATTGTTCAATTTTAACGAAATTCACAACGTAGATGAAAAATGGTCTATTTAATATGTGTGCGAAAAAGAAATATGATCAGTTCAAAATTGTATCTTATAATCCATATTTCAAAATGCGGGGTTCAGGGAAAGAAATTCGAAAATCTAAAACAAACTCGTATAGCGTACGAACATAACGAATCTAGATACCAAATTTCGTTGCTCTAGCTGTTATTTTGCGCTTACTACTATACCCCCCCGGACCAAATAACACCACAATTGATAATGTATAACTTCCGAATTTTTCGATCAATCTTATCCAGAAACACAACATCGATCAAAAATGGTTTAATTATGATGTGCGCCAAAAATAAATTTGATCGGTTGAAAATTATGCTTAATAATCGTTTTTCGGTGGTCAGGGGAGGAAAATCAAAAATCAAAATCAAACTTGTATAACCTACGAACATAACGAATCTAGATTTCAAGTTTGGTTGGTCTTACTCTTATAGTCTCTGAGAAACAGGCGATCATACAGACGGACAGATGGACAGACGGTCAGACGGACAGACGGAGAGACAGTCTTGTCGTCCTGATTCAGAATATATATACTTTATGGGTTCTCCGATGATAATTTCTATGTGTTACATACTTTTCGATTTTGCACATTTCGAATAGCACCGATTTGCTTCTTATTTACAAAAAAGCAAAGGGGCTAAAAATACCTATAGCCCACCACGCTCTATAGCGCGGTACTAAATGTTGTATTACTTCCGTGTTTATTGTTCAATTTTAACGAAATTCACAACGTAGATGAAAAATGGTCTATTTAATATGTGTGCGAGAAAGAAATATGATCAGTTCAAAATTGTACCTTATAATCGATATTTCAAATTGCGTTGGTCAGGGGAGGAAATTTAAATGTCAAAAACAAACTCGTATAACCTACGAACATAACGAATCTAGATTTCAAGTTTGCTTGCTCTAGCTCTTATAGTCACTGATAAACATACAGACGGACACACGGACAGACAGACAGACGGACAGGGCTAGATCAACTCGTCTTGTCGTCCTGATTCAGAATATATATACTTTATGGGGTCTCCGATGATTATATCTATGTGTTACATACTTTTGGATTTTGCACATTTCCAATAGCTCCGCTTTGCTTATTTTTTACAAAAAGGCAAAGGGGCTAAAAATAAATAACAAATAAAAAAGAAAACAAAACAATTATTTCTTGTATGCTAAAGCGGTGATAACGCTGACAGCACACAAAACAATGCGCCAAAACGATGTTTGGGCCATGCGTCAACGTGAGGAAGACGAACGTCGTCTCTCTATGCAGCTTAACAACGCTTACTTTCCGTATGTTTCCACTCGACCCGCGCTGAACGCCGAACTAAGTGCCACCCAAATGAGGTCGGTATCCTCGTACTCTCTAAACGTAACAACACCAATCGACAGAGCGCGGTCTTGCTCACCGTCAATCCCAACAACTAACAACTCGCTAGTGAGCGAATAGTGCACTTCTCTCTTGCCGAACCCCACTCCAACAGTAACTAGCATTGTAACTACTCTCTCAAACATGAGCGCCATAAGAACAACAACTGCAACAGTAACAGCCGCTCGTCCGATTGCTTCGTCAGCTACAACTAAGTCAGCAACGCTCTCTGCATTGTCAACAAATAAAGGTGCTACCATACAGAGTGGCATGGATCGCTACATACAAATTAAGCGCAAATTAAGCCCACAAAATTTAACAATAGGGAACAAAGCGAAAATTAATTGTAAAATTTCAAGTCGCACAACAAACGACAGTAACAGATTTGCCATCCTCGCAGAAAATCAAGATATACCTTCGTCTAACAATCATCTCACCAAAAAGCCCAAAGAGCCACATATTTTTATCAGAGAGAAGACTTCTAATGCTCTTGTCGACAAAATAGTTGAACTGATTGGAAAAGTTAACTTCCACTTTATTCCCCTATTTAAAGGCAATATCCAAAAGACTAAAGTCCAAATCAAAACGGATGATAACTTCAGAACACTGACCAAATTCCTCTCCGACAACAATCGTAACTTCTATACTTATCAACTTAAAAGTAGCAAGGGCCTGAAAGTGGTTCTAAAAGGCATTGAACCAGCTGTAAGCACTACTGATATTTCAGAAGCGCTGAAGGTACACGGCTTTAATACTAAGTCAGTAATCAACACTCTAAACAAAGAAAAACAGCCGCAACCAATGTTCAGAGTGGAACACGAACCGAAATCACACGCACTTAAGAAGAAAGAAGTGCATTCAACGGCAAAAATTCAAATAATGTGTTTCCGATACATACATACATTGCACGCTTTGGCCTGTATGTAGAGTATGTGGCGAGCTCCGCGATTCTGCAAGCTGCCCATTATATAGGGATTACTCCAGCACCGAGAAGAGTGGTGACTGTGGAGGTAACCATACAGCAATCTTTAAAAAGTAGATGAAGTACTTTTAAAATAATAATAATAGTGACAATCTAACTGATAGTCATTTTTGTCGGAATATGGAACTATTGTAATAGTTTCTATATATTTGTGATTAGTTGGAATGTTTATTTATTTATATATTTTATGTCAACTATGAGTAGTCGACCAAAAATTATTGTACAAATTGAATTAAATTTTTAAAAAATTGCTTAACAAAATTAAAATAAAATGGATATTAAGATTAAAAATATATAATTATATTTAATTATATATTTAAATTTAAGCTTGAATTTTAAAACTGGGAGTATTGAAAATTGAACTGTAAATGATCGAACATTTGTTGCACAGAATTGGGAAAACCCAGAAAAACCCAATTAGACCATTAGTATTAGTAACGATGTTAATTATTATTAATTAAAAAGTTAAGGATTAAATTTTTGTTAGTTTCTAAGGGTAATTCTGTATTGATAGCTCTGTAGAGCTTGTTATAGTCAGAACAGAGTACTCTGAAAGGTTCATGCAATAAGTAATTAGTGGTGCATGTGTTAAGGTAGATTGGGTTAAAGTTTCGCGAAAATCTAGAAGGAACACGAATATTAGTATTACTCAATAAATCACTAGAAACTACTAATCCTTAAAGCAATTTATGTAGGAACAAAGCTCCGAGCATAATACGACTATTAGTAAGGGATGGAAGATTTATAAATGTACTTGTGTACGAAGGAAGATCCGTACCAGGAACGCAGTAAAAATCACGAAGAGCACAGACAAGAAACTTCTTCTGAACAGACTCAATTCTTTCTTGGTGTACCGAATATTGTGGATACCATACACAAGATCCGTATTCCAAGATAGGTCGGACGATGGAAGTATAAAGAA
This sequence comes from Zygothrica quintamaculata, assembly GCA_037044455.1. Taxonomy (NCBI): domain Eukaryota; kingdom Metazoa; phylum Arthropoda; class Insecta; order Diptera; family Drosophilidae; genus Zygothrica; species Zygothrica quintamaculata. The sequence goes on from JBAMBS010001958.1 coordinate 6,547, forward strand.
TATTCGTTATATAAGGGTCGTCAAAATCTTTGGACTATCATTTTAAGAATCCTAGAGTTTGAGTAGCCTTATTTATAGTAAATGCAACATGCGCATTGCAGTTTAACAGACCACAAGTTAGAATTCCTAAGTTCATGATACTTTTTAGTTTGTCTACGGTAAGCTGATCAAGAGTGTAATTGAACATAAGATGTGTACATCTAAAAAATGACATGACCTTACATTTAGAACAATTTAGATGAAGTAAATTAGATCTACACCAGATAAAAAACAGGTCTAGTACACACTGCAATAAATGAGAAAATTTTATGTCATAACAAGTGACATTTAACTTCACGTCATCGGCATACATTAGTATGTTAGAATAGGAGAAAACTTGTGGAAGATCATTGATAAAAAGATTTAAGAGTAACGGGTCCAGATGACTGCCCTGGGGGACTCCGGATGAAACATATACGAACTTAGAAAGGGATGATTTAAAAATAACTCGTTGTATTCGCGAGCGAAGGTAATTGTCGATCCAGCTAAGAAGGTCTTGAGGAAATCTAATCAAACGCAATTTTTTAATCAAGAAAGTGTGATTTACGGTATTAAAATCCTTACTAAAATCCGTGGAAATAACATCGGCTGGATATAATTAGCATGAGATTATCTTTATGATTCATTTGGATGGGATACTGTAATAAAAAAATGTTTTCACGTTTTCTAACAAGTCATAATGAAGAAATTGTGGATAAAAAAGACTAAGACGGGAAAGTTGTATTTCTTAGTCCTTTTGTACTCTGTGAACTCATACATTAGAATGTCAACATCATTACGATTTTCTTCGTAAATATTTATCCTTTACATACCCTCATTTACTTAATCTATGATGTTATTTAATTCATACATCTTTACCGAATTTTGTGTAAATGCATCTAAATTTTTCGATATTTTTACCGTATCGTCTTCGTCCGTATTCGTTTCTGTCTGCCAATATTATGCAATGTTATGCCATTAAATTTTTTTTTTTAACGTGGCTCTATTTATTGGATTTTCTTTTACGAGACTAACAATAATTTGGACAAATCTTTTATTCTTTCTTTAGTTCCTGTTTTGATTGTAACTGGAATGAAGTCTATGGGTCCCTAAATCTTGTTCGCTGGGTTGTCATGTCATTAGGTCGAAGGCGGGCTCGGTTGGGTGGCATAATTAACCTCCCTATCCTTAAGTATAATTGGGATCGGACGACCCTCTTGGTACAATACCGTGCCTATTCCACACGCAGAAGCATCTGTCGTTAGATCGAATCGCTTCTTATAGTCAGGATATCTGAGCATGACATTGTATGAATATTGCAGGTTTTGTTCTTGTTAAAAATGTTTGTCACTCGTCGGCGATTGCAGACGTGTTTTTCTTTACCGGAAGAAATAAATATTAAACCATAAATTAATTAAAACAAGTAAGAAGTCTGTAGTCGAGTGTACCCGAATACGAGAGCCCCTTTGCCAACATATACAGCCATACACACACATACTCATACTCATACATACACACAGTTCTACACTAAATAAATATTGCCCGTGTGGTTGGCGGGACAAGAATACCACCTCAGTGTACCCGGCTTGTCGTAAGAGGCGACTAAAGGGTCCAGAGAAGTGCGACTCCTCGCACGATAGTTGATCGAGTGCAATAGCACCCTATCCTGTGCTCACCGAGTGATATCTTAATTGACCGGGTCGGTGAGCATATATAAAAAAAGGTCAGAAGAGCATTCGGAGGTTTTTAGTACGTAGGCGTGACCCTCTCTAGGGCATGAATCGTGCATGCTCATTCGCTGGGATATGCGGATGAGTATCTAGGAAGATTTTCCTTCCGGGGTGCGTACACCAAAAAAAAAAAAAAAAAACACAGTTCTACACGTACTTAGCTATTGCGCGCACCTTTTAGCCCCCCACGCTCTATAGCGCGGTACTAAATGTATTACTTCCGTATTTATTGTTCAATTTTAACAAAATTCACAACGTTGATGAAGAATAGTCTACTTAATATGTGTGCGAAACAGAAATTTGATCGGTAAAAAAATGTATATTATAATCGTTTTTTTCAAATTGCGGAGGTCAGGGAAGGAAATTCGAAAATCTAAAACAAATTCGTATAGCGTACGAACATAAAAAATCTACGTTTCAAATTTCGTTGCTCTAGCTCTTATGTTGCGCGCACTATTATACCCCCCTCCCACCACGGAACCAATAACACCACATTTGATGATGTATTACTTCCGAGATTTTGGATCAATCTTACCCAGAATCACAACATAGATCAAGAGTGGTCTAATCATGAAGTATGCAAAAATAAATTGGATCGGTTGAAAATTGTGCTTAATAATCATTTTCTTCGTATTGCGGGGGTCAGGGGAGGAAATTTAAAAGTCAAAAACAAACTCGTATAACCTACGAACAGAACGAATCTAGATTTCAAGTTTGCTTGCCTCTTATAGTCACTGAGAAACATACAGACGGACAGACGGACAGACAGACAGACGGACAGGGCTAGATCAACTCGTCTTGTCGTCCTGATTCAGAATATATATACTTTATGGGGTCTCCGATGATTATATCTATGTGTTACATACTTTTGGATTTTGCACATTTCCAATAGCTCCGCTTTGCTTATTTTTTACAAAAAGGCAAAGGGGCTAAACATAAATAACAAATAAAAAAGAAAACAAAACAATTATTTCTTGTATGCTAAAGCGGTGATAACGCTGAAAGCACACAAAACAATGCGCCAAAACGATGTTTGGGCCATGCGTCAACGTGAGGAAGACGAACGTCGTCTCTCTATGCAGCTTAACAACGCTTACTTTCCGTATGTTTCCACTCGACCCGCGCTGAACGCCGAACTAAGTGCCACCCAAATGAGGTCGGTATCCTCGTACTCTCTAAACGTAACAACACCAATCGACAGAGCGCCGTCTTGCTCACCGTCAATCCCAACAACTAACAACTTGCTAGTGAGCGAATAGTGCATTTCTCTCTTGCCGAACCCCACTCCAACAGTAGCTAGCATTGTAACTACTCTCTCAAACACGAGCGCCATAAGAACAACAACTGCAACAGTAACAGCCGCTCGTCCGATTGCTTCGTCGGCTACAACTAAGTCAGCAACGCTCTCTGCATTGTCAACAAATAAAGGTGCTACCATACAGAGTGGCATGGATCGCTACATACAAATTAAGCGCAAATTAAGCCCACAAAATTTAACAATAGGGAACAAAGCGAAAATTAATTGTAAAATTTCAAGTCGCACAACAAACGACAGTAACAGATTTGTCATCCTCGCAGAAAATCAAGATATACCTTCGTCTAACAATCATCTCACTAAAAAGCCCAAAGAGCCACATATTTTTATCAGAGAGAAGACTTGGAAAAGTTAACTTCCACGTTATTCCCCTATTTAAAGGCAATATCCAAAAGACTAAAGTCCAAATCAAAACGGAGGATAACTTCAGAACGCTGACCAAATTCCTCTCCGACAACAATCGTAACTTCTATACTTATCAACTTAAAAGTAGCAAGGGGCTGAAAGTGGTTCTAAAAAGCATTGAACCAGCTGTAAGCCCTACTGATATTTCAGATGCGCTGAAGGTACAGGGCTTCAATACTAAGTCAGTAATCAACATTCTAAACAAAGAAAAACAGCCGCAACCAATGTTCAGAGTGGAACTCGAAGCGAAATCACACGCACTTAAGAAGAATGAAGTGCATTCAATCTATAAAGTGCAGCTTCTACTGCACAGCAGAATCACGGTGGAAGAACCGCACAAGAGGAAAGGACCAGTGTACTGTGCTAACTGTGAAGAGTAAGGCCATACATTTTATACATATGTCGGTGCATCTAGAATATTCTGTCTCTAGAACATACTCAAGTATGTGGTTTGTGGTTGTCGCTGAACGATTTGCAAAGAAACGTCAAGGCAAGGCGACAGCGGCGTGCTGACGCATCGGCGCAATGTCCGCCATGTTATGAAGCTTGACGCATGTGCAGAGTTCGTAAACTGCAATGTAGTATATAGATAAAAACAAAGTCTCGTTAAGCGAGCCGACAAAGTGTCGCTTTGTCGCCGAATGTAGTACAACTTGCACCTGCGCCGATTCGGGCGATTACGAAGGGCAGTTAGTCTAGTATAGTTCAGACATTGGGCAAGTTGTAATTCGCTCCGCTCTACGAAACGTAAATTCGTCAGCATGGCTGAACGGCAAAAATTCAAATAATGTGTCTCCGACACATACATACATTGCACGCTTCGCCCTGTATGTAGAGTATGTGGCGAGCTCCGTGATTCTGCAAGCTGCCCATTTAATAGGGATGACTCCAGTACCAAGAAGTGTGGTGACTGTGGAGGTAACCATACAGCAAACTTTAAAAAGTAGATGAAGTACTTCTTTTACCCATAGATAGTGTCATGGACATACCCTTACATAACAATAACAATTTATACTGCAATCGTCCGACCTATCTTGGAATACGGATCTTGTGTATGGTCTCCACAATATTCGGTACATCAAGAAAGAATTGAGTCTGTGCAGAAAAAGTTTCTTTTCTTTGCTCTTCGTGCTTTTAACTGGGCTCCTGGTACGGACCTTCCTTCGTACACAAGTACACTTTACTAAATCTTCCATCCCTTACTTATCGTCGTATTATGCTCGGAGCTTTGTTCCTACATAAATTGCTTTAAGGATTAGTAGTTTCTAGTGATTTATTGAGTAATACTAATATTCGTGTTCCTTCAATATTTTCGCGAAATTTTAACCCAATCTACCTTAACACATGCACCACTAATTACTTATTGCATGAACCTTTCAAAGTACTCTGTTCTGACTATAACAAGCTCTACAGAGTCTATAAGTACGGAATTACCCTTAAAAACTAACAAAAATTTAATTCTTAACTTTTTAACTAATAATAATTAACATCGTTACTAATACTGATGATCTAATTGGGTTTTACTGGGTTTTCCCAATTCTGTGCAACAAATGTTGGATCATTTTCAATTCAATTTTAATACTCCCAGCTTAAAACTTAAAACTTAAATTAAAAATCTAAAATCTAAATTTAAATTTAATTAAATATTGTTTATCTTTAATTTTAATTTTATTTCAATTTTGTGATTAGTTGGAATGTTTATTTATTTATATATTTTATGTCAACTATGAGTAGTCGACCAAAAATTATTGTACAAATTAGATTAAATTTTTAAAAAATTGCTTAACAAAATTGAAATAAAATTAAAATTAAGATTATTAAATTATATAATTTTATAATTTAAGTTTTAAATTTTAAAACTGGGAGTATTGAAAATTGAACTGATAAATGATCCAACATTTGTTGCACAGAATTGGGAAAACCCAGAAAAACCCAATTAGACCATCAGTATTAGTAACGATGTTAATTATTATTAATTAAAAAGTTAAGGATTAAATTTTTGTTAGTTTCTAAGGGTAATTCTGTATTGATAGCTCTGTAGAGCTTGTTATAGTCAGAACAGAGTACCCTGAAAGGTTCATGCAATAAGTAATTAGTGGTACATGTGTTAAGGTAGATTGGGTTAAAGTTTCGCGAAAATCTAGAAGGAACACGAATATTAATAGATTACTCAATAAAACACTAGAATCTACTAATCCTTAAAGCAATTTATGTAGGAACAAAGCTCCGAGCATAATACGACGATTAGTAAGGGATGGAAGATTTATAAAGTGTACTTGTGTACGAAGGAAGATCCGTACCAGGAGCTCAGTTAAAATCACGAAGAGCAAAGAGAAGAAACTTCTTCTGCACAGACTCTAATTCTTTCTTGGTGTACCGAATATTGTGGAGTACCATACACAAGATCCGTATTCCAAGATAGGTCGGACGATGGAAGTATAAAGAATATTCGTTATATAAGGGTCGTCAAAATCTTTGGACTATCATTTTAAGAATCCTAGAGTTTGAGTAGCCTTATTTATAGTAAATGCAACATGCGCATTGCAGTTTAACTGACCACAAGTTAGAATTCCTAAGTTCATGATACTTTTTAGTTTGTCTACGGTAAGCTGATCAAGAGTGTAATTGAACATAAGATGTGTACATCTAAAAAATGACATGACCTTACATTTAGAGCAGTTTAGATGAAGTAAATTAAATCTACACCAGACAAAAAACAGGTCTAGTACACACTGCAATAAATGAGAAAATTTTATGTCATTACAAGTGACATTTAACTTCACATCATCGGCATACATTAGTAGGTTAGAATAGGAGAAAACTTGTGGAAGATCATTGATAAAAAGATTTAAGAGTAACGGGTCCAGATGACTGCCCTGTGGGACTCCTGATGAAACATATACGAACTTAGAAAGGGATGATTTAAAAATAACTCGTTGTATTCGCGAGCGAAGGTAATTGTCGATCCAGTTAAGAAGGTCTTGAGGAAATCTAATCAAACTCAATTTTTTAATCAAGAAAGTGTGATTTACGGTATTAAAAGCCTTACTAAAATCCGTGGAAATAACATCGGTTGGATATAATTAGCATGAGATTATCTTTATAACTCATTTGGATGGGATACTGTAATAAAAAAATGTTTTCACATTTTCTAACAAGTCATAATGAAGAAATTGTGGATAAAAAAGACTAAGACGGGAGAATTATATATCTAAGTCCTTTATGTACTCTGTGAACTCATACATTAGAATGTCAACATCATTACGATTTTCTTCGTTAATATTTATCTTTTACATACCATCTTTTACTAAATCTATGATGTTATTTAATTCATACATCTTTACCGAATTTTGTGTAAATGCATCTAAATTTTTCGGTATTTTTACCGTAGCGTCTTCGTCAAGAGTACCAAAGAAATAATATTGAAAGTCCTCGTTTCTGTTTGCCAATATTATGCAATGTTATGCCATTAAATTTTTTTTAAACGTGGCTCTATTTATTGCATCTTCTCTTACGAGACTAACAATGATTTGGACAAATCTTATATTCTATATTAAGTACCTGTTACGATTGTAACTGGAATGAGGTGTATGGGTCCCTAAATATTGTTCGCTGGGTTGTCATGTCGTTACGACGAAGGCGGGATCGATTAGATTGTCGCAATAAATCTCTTGCAAGATGATTTGGGTGGGCACGGAGCTTGTTTTGGTGTCTAACTCTATATTGGACTATAATATCTCTAACGAGTAGAATGTTAGGATCCTTGTGGATGTGCTCGTTCCAAACGTACCACGGTTACCTGGTGATAGCTCTAAGAATCTTAGATTGTGCCCTTTGCATGATATCGCTGTTGCTGTGGCTGGCGGTCCCCCACAGCTCGGAGCCGTAGGTCCATATTGGCTTTAGATTGTATTGTACAGAAGAACCTTGTCGTCGTGGCTAAAAGGAGGGTATGACCTGATAAGCTAGTGAAGGCTGTTGGCCTTTAGATTTAGTTATATTCGTTTTACCATTAAGTGAGGGTGAAGGACTGTCTTGTCTGTTAAGGGTGAACGTAACGTGCTTGCTTTTGTGTTCGTTGACTTTTATGCGCCAGTCAGACACCCAACTCTCGATATCAGCCAGGTAGGAGATCAGTTGTTGTGTTGCTCGTGAAGGGCATTTGAAGCAACTGATGATCGCAGTGTCATCGACAAATGTGGAGAGTAGCAATTTGCTGCTTGTAGGTATGACTAAGTACACTACCTTAAGGAACTCCAGCTTTTGTTGCGTGGTCTTTGAAGACCACCAACTTGCATCGCACAGAGAATGTTCTATTATAAAGGTACGATTTTTAAAGGTTGTGAGTGCAGCTTGAGAGCATTGTTTATATTTTGTTTATAAGACCATCTAGCCAGACTCTGTCAAAGGCTTGATCTACGCCAAGAAAGATCGCTGAGCGATATTCCCGGTGTTCAAATGCCGTGCGAACAGTTGATGTTATTCGATTGAATTGCTTGATGGTTCCGTGCTTTCACGGAAGCCAATTTGGTGTGTTAGTATTTTGCGACCAATTCGGCTGAAATTTGTCATAAAGGAGGTTTTTGATGACCTCGTATTCCTTAACCAAAAAAAAAAAACTAGTATGAAGTCTGTAGTCGAGTGTACCCGACAACGACAGTCCCTTTGCCTACATATACAGCCATACACACACATACTCACTCGCCGCTACGTCCTGATTCCACCAATAGACTGGCTTCCGCTTGGTGGTACCCGTGTGTTTCCTTGGCATAGATGCGTCATAGCAAACGTCTATTGGTGGAATCAGGACGCAGCGGCGGCCCGAAAAGAGTGCATTAGAGCAAGGAGACTAACAAAACGCTCACGCGGCAGACCCAATTTTAATCTCCACCTAGAAGAATTTCGCAACAGAACACGCACACTCGCCCGAACAATAAGAGATAGCAAGAACCAGAGCTGGAAGGACCTTTGCAATGAGGCCGAGTTGCAACCATTTGGATCGGCGTACGAAATAGTCATGAAAAGACTATGAAGACGCCCGATGCCAGTCGATCCGGTCCAACTCAAGTTGATCACTGATCTCTTCAATGTGTGCATAGGGAAAAGGGTATTCCCGAAAAAGTGGAAACTACAAAGGCTGGTCCTGCTCCCGAAGAACAACAAACCACCGGAGGACCCATCAGCATACTAACCTCTCTGTATGCTGGACGTGACCGGTAAATTGTTCGAGCGGATTATCAGTGACAGACTGGTAATGGCACTGGAAGAACGGTAAGGGCTCTCAAACTGGCAATTTGGGTTCCGGAAAAAGAGAAGCACCATCTATGCTATCAATGCAGTGGTGGAATTCGCTACCGCAGCCATAAAGGGTACGCGATGGAAAGGTGGCACATAGCAGTATTGCCTGATCACGACGCTAGACGTGAAAAATGCCTTCAGCTCCGCAAACTGGCATTGCATAATCAGCGCCCTGGAACAACTAAGTGTACCGGAGTACCTGAGGAGCTTGATCCAAAATTACCTCATGAACAGAATACTGCCTTACGACACGGCAGAAGGTCAACGGCAGTACAACATCACAGGCGGTGTTCCACAAGGATCTGTGCTGGGCCCAGTACTGTGGAACGTGATGTATAATGCAGTACTACAACTGGATGCGCCACAGGGGACCCGAATTGTGGGATTTGCGGACAATATCGCCATAGTCGTGGTAGCTAAACAACTGCAGAAGGTGGAATCTAAAGCAAATACCGTCGTCCAGCAAGTTACCGATTGGTTACACGACAATACGCTCTCGCTAGCCGCGCACAAGACCTCATCAGCAGTCGGAAGATTGTTGAACATGCCATGATACAGGTTGGAGGCTGCACAATAACTTCCAAGCCTGCACTACTATACCTAGGGGTAAAGATAGATTATCGACTATCTTTCAAGTACCACCTACAATATGCTGCTGAAAAAGCATCCAAAGCAGCAACAGCACTCGGTCGACTCATGGCGAATGTTGGAGGTCCCCGCCAAAGAAGCCGGTGGCTCATAATGCAAGTGGTCAGGTCGGTAATAATGTGCGGCACCGATCTGGGCCACTGCCATGGCAACGAAGACTCTCGGGATGGCATGTAGGGCCACCTACCGCACGTGCGCCCTACGGGTCACTAGTGCCTTTCGCACAGTATCCAACGATGCAGTGTTGGTACTGGCAAGCATGATCCCAATCGACCTCCTAGTGGCAGAGACGAAGAACTCAGAAATCCCAACTAAAATAAGGCAACAGACCACCATGTAGCATTGGCAACAGCGGTGGTCTCAATCAACCAGAGGTAGCTGGATGAGACGGATTATCCCAGAAGTAGGACGGTGGTTAGATAGGGAACATGGACAGATGGACTTCTCCCTAACGCAACTGATGACAGGAGATGGATGCTTTAGAGCATATTTGTTTAGGTTCCACCATGTGGATAGTCCGTTTTGCACACAGTGTGCACGGACAATTGAAGACGCGGAACATGTTTTTGTCTGTCCATGATTTACCGCATAACGGGAAGACCTAACCCTAATTATTGGGAGACCCTTCATAGTCAATGACTTATTAGACATCCTGCTCAGAAAATAATTGGCTAGCGATTAGCCACACTTGTGCGGTAGTCATAAAGTCACTGCGTCGCGCTGAAAGACAGCGTAATTTAAACTCCAGACTCTAGACGAGCTCTAGACGAGGCTTTTATGCCAACTCCCCCTCATGAAGTCAAACCTATCGGTTCAGTACCTCGAGAGGGAAACGGAGAGTAGGGTCAGGTTTTAGTGGGTGCAAGTCCCACACTTTTCGGCTTTAAATGCTTACCCCCTAAAAAAAAAAAAAAAAAAAAAAAATACTCATACATACACACAGTTCTGCACGTACTTAACCATTGCACGTACCTTTCAGGCCCTCACGCTCTATAGCGCGGTACTTAATGTTGTATAACTTCCGTGATTATAGTTCAATTTGAACGAATCACAACGTAGATGAAGAATGGTCTAATTATGATGTGTGCGAAAAATAAACTTGATCGGTTGAAAAATGTGCTTAAAAATCATTTTCTTCGTATAGCGGGGGTCAGGGGAGGAAATTTAAAAGTCAAAAACAAACTCGTATAACCTACGAACATAATGAATCTAGATTTCAAGTTTGGTTGCTCTAGCTCTTATAGTCTCTGAGAAACAGGCGCTCATACAGACGGACAGACGGACAGACAGACAGACAGACAGACGGACAGGGCTAGATGAACTCGTCTTGTCGTCCTGATTCAGAATATATCAACTTTATGGGGTCTCCGATGATTATTTCTATGTGTTACATACTTTTGGATTTTACACATTTTCAATAGCTCCGCTTTGCTTCTTTATTACAAAAAGGCAAATGGGCTTAAAAAAAAAAGTATTTTGCTGTGACTGTTCAGGTATAGCTTAATGCATCCCAGTAGACATTTTTCAAAAAGTATATATAGGCACGATAGTAGACTTGTAGGTGTATATGATGCGGAAACCGTGGGAATCTTTACATTTTTATGATAGATTTTTTGCAACTGCCTGGAAAGTAACCGAGTTTGGCTATCGCGTTAAATAGCAAGCAAATGGTGTGAATTGCGCATTGAGGGGGCTCAACTATCGTTTTTTTGGTTTAATTGGTCGTGTTCTGGTGACTTATTGGGTTGTAGTTTTTTTTATTATTTAAATTATATCGTGCGGTCTTAACAAAATTGAAGAATACGTCGTCTCATTGTCATTTGGGAGATGCGGTAATGCAAATGTATGGCTTGCATTTTGGAGGTGCGTGGCGAATACACATGCTCTGTCTTTGTCACTGCATACCCACTCGCCTGCCGAATTTCTCATTGGCTTAATAGCTTCTATCGGTGGGTGTAGTGATGGGTAAGCTTTTCACAATAGGTATTTGGTGCTAGAAGGAGATAATTTCTCCATATTGTTCTATTCCAGTTTTAGAGCTTTAGATAATCGAGAGGCGTCTTTAAGATTTTGCTTTGCGGAGGGCGATCTATGGCATTGTCATTCTCGTCTTAAGCCATAACTAGCTGCTCTATCTATGCATTCGACCTTTTTGGCCTAGGCGGTACGTTTGAAAACTCTGGAGTTGCATTGCGTGCTGCCGTAACGAGAACAGCTTCCAGATGGTGAATAACATTGTCCACGTCGACTTTGCCGTGGAGCCTTGGATTGCTTACGTATTTTTTCAATTTAATCCAGTTAGTTCTACTGGATGGCAATGATTGCGGTTGGTCCTCAATCTCAGTGCATTGGAAAAGGTTTAACTGGACAGGTGAGTGGTCCGATGATAGATATGTAAGGGATTGTGCTGATATCCGATAGCGAGGAATATTTTTGTAACTGCGAAGTCAATCAATATTGGTCGGCCCGGGGATGCGAAGTCTTGTGTGTTTCTGGCTTTTGTGATTGCGTTACACAGCTGTCTGCCCTTAGAGATCACGAGCCGCAATCCCCAGTGTGTGTGCTTGCCGTTGTAGTCACCTGCTGCTATGAAACGTACACCCAACGTATTTAAGAAGTGCATAAATTCGCATTCGGATATATTATATCGAGGCGGGCAGTAAACCGCGGCAAGAGTTAGATTACAATTGGTTGCGTGTATGTCAACATATGTTGCTTGCTGGTAATCTGTGGCAAAGTCATCAAGAAAGGCGTGTTTTACACGATTTCTAATTAGAATTCCTGTACCACCGTGTGCATTCCCGTCTGGTTGATTTGTGCCATAGAAGGTGTAGCCTTGTGTTTGGAAATTATACTTATTTTTAAGGTGTCATGTGTATGTAAGGTGTATGCTCATTTTGAAGATATTAAGTCATTTCGGTATTGTATCATATAACGCCATTAGCTCCTCTTAGAGGAGCCAATAATTTGCCTGTTATGATGCAAGCATTTGCATCGAAAGATTCCGATTGCGCATGAGGTCTTGCATAGTCGTGCGCATAAATGTCATGAATTTATTCATGTTTTGGTGCAGGTCCATTAATAGAGTTTCGATGTTGTTTTGCGGGAGTGTTGTTAGTTGCCGTGCGTTATTTTGAACCTCGTAAGCTGCAGATGGTGAATGAATTGTGTTTGCAGGGATTTCCAGACTTGATTTGAGTGCCTTTGAAATTTAGAAAAGAACGTTTAAATAAAGTTTTTATTAAGTCTGGATGGTGTAGCTGTATCTGTAATTGTTACTTGTCTTTTAGATTGGGGGCATAAAACTACGCCATCTACTTTTAAAGGTGCTAAATGATAAAGGTGGCATTTTAATTCTTTTTACACCGGGCAGCCTCGATAGTTTGTTATTTGGTTACCTCCACAGCTACCACATTTCTTGGTGCTGGAGTCATCCCTATTAAATAGGCTACTTGCAGATTCGTGGAGTTCACCACATGCTTTACATACAGAGTAAAGCATGCAATACGATCATGTATACTCTTGACAGTTTGCGCACTGCACTGTCCTTTCATTTTGTGAGGCTTTTCAAGATAGTATTAAGTGTGTGCAGAAGAAGTTTCTTCTTTTCTCTCTTCGAGCTTTTTACTGCAGCTCCCAGTACGGATCATCCTTTGTACGCAAGTAGACATTTATTAATTAACCTTCCATCCACTAATAATTAGACTTTGAGTTTGTTGCTTCATACATTCCTTTAAGGAGTAGTAGATTCTAGTATTTAACTAAGAAAAATTAATATTCGCGTTTCCTCTAGATTTCCACGTAACTTTATTCAATCTGCCTTAACACATGTACTATTATTCACAAATATCACGAACCTTTCAGGGTACTCTTATCTGACTATAACAAACTCTACAGAATAATCAGTGCGGAATTACCCTTAGAAACTAAGAAAAACCTTGTCCTTAAAACCTTATCCTTAAATACGATTATGAAGCTCAATTTTCAAACGATCGAGTTTCTTTTTGGCACAAATGATAATTAGACTATTCTTTATCTACACAGTGCGCTTTGATAAGATTACATAAAAACAAGTAAGAAATCTGAAGTCGAGTGTACTCTACTAGTCTCGGAGAAATAGGCCTTCGTACAGACAGAAAAACGGAAGGTCAGAGGCACAAACGGACAGACGGATATGGGTAGATCGACTCAGCTAGTCGTCCTGATCAAGAATATATATGGGATGATGATTATTTCTATATGTTACATACTTCTCGATTTTCGCGTTTTAGAACGTGGGTGACTAAAAGTCGCGCGCAAAATGCGTATAGATTGGTTTTTTTAGTCCCTTTGCCTTTTGTTAAAAAGAAGCAAAGCGGAGCTATTAGAAATGTGCAAAATACAAAAGTATGTAACCATAGAAATAATCATCGGGGACCCTATAAAGTATGTCCGTCTGTCCGTCCGTCTGTCCTTCTGACCGTCTGTCCGCCTGTCCGTCCGTATGAGCGCCTGTTTCTCAGAGACTAGAGCAACCAAATTTCAAATCTAGATTCTTTGTTTTTGTACGCTAGACCAGTTTGTTTTAGATTTGCTTAAAGCGATTATTAAGCACAATTTTTAACCGATACTTTTATGTAAACGTATTAAATCGACTATTTCTGAACTTTGTTATGAATTTTGTTAAGATTGAACAATAAATAACAACATTAAGTACCGCGCTATACAGCGTGTGGGCTAAAAGGCGCGCAAAATAACTAAGTACGTGCAGAACTGTGTGTATGTATGAGTATGTGTGTGTACGGCTGTATATGTGGGCAAAGGGGCTCTCGTAGTCGAGTACACTCGACTACAGACGTCTTACTTGTTTTTTTTGAAGTAGCATCCCAGCTGAAAATATTCAAAAGATTCAGTATCTACATCCTGTATATAAATATGTGCGACTCGCGTCTTAAAATTCCGCCTAAGCACTAAAAACCACCGTATGGTCCTCATATCTTTTCGTGTGATCACCGGGACTCTCGGTACCAAATTCTGTTACCAGTGGACTTCTTTCTGCATTAAACCGAGTGCAGTGAAGCAGTAAATGATCCGCTGTCTTTTCCTGTCCCGAGCAGGAAGTAAGGGGGAATGCGTGTTTAAACCTATACAAATAGGCTCGAAAACGTCCGTGATCTGTAAGGAGCTGCTTCAAGTGGTAGTTCAGTGTTTTGTGTTTGCAGTGGATCCATTTCGTCGCGTCCGGGCTAAGTTTGTGTGTCCACTGGCATTGCGCAATGCCTTCCATCTCACTTGCCACTGTACCAGAGGACCCGCATGTACCTGTTTTTTCTCACACCCATGACATAAAGCCTTTTGGATTTTACAAATTTCCAAAAGCTCCACTTTGCTTCTTTTTTACAAAAGCAAAGGAGCTAAAAACAAATAAATAACTTAACAAGTGTTTCAAACATGAACACTGTAAGAAAAGATAATAGATTAAGCAATGAAATAGCAATAAGCTTAAAAAACCAATTAAGATTGATTAAGAGGAAATAGTAAACATAAAATATGCCTTTCAATGGTCAAAACTAAATATATTAAACACCTTACTTTTGAATAAAATAGAACTTAAAGAAATAAATAATATTTTTCAAAAAGGCAACTTAACAAATCTAGCAATTGAAGAAATGCTAGAGTTTATTGATGTGTCTGTCCTACACAACAAAACAAATATAGCCCATATTCTAAAGGTTCCAAAATTGGAACCTACAAATTACAAAAATCTATTAATAAAACCTTTAATAAAAAAACAATTCTATGCTAATTTTATAAAGTAACGAAATCTTTATATCAGAAAATATTGTATTATCCCTAAACAAAAATGTAAAAAAGTAAACTCAATCAAAATTTGTAACAAAGCAGAAACAGTAAATATAAGTAATTCTGAATGCAAAGCGAGGCTAATACAGGGAAAAAAATCAACATGCACTTATAGCAACTCTGAGCACATACCGGAGATCGAAGAAATAGACAATAGCATAATCCTGATAAACGATTTCCATGGCGATGTCACACAAGCTTATTTCACAACTCATCTAAAAGGAACATACCTTGTAGATTTTTGGAGCGACACCATAAGGATTGGGAACAGAACATTCCACAACAAGGAAATAACAATGATGAGAGCCGAAGGCAAATCCAGCTAGTGCTCGTTAAACTAGTATTAAATTGTATATTTTGTATGATTTAATTTAATTCTAATAAAAAAAAAAAAAAAACAATGATGAAACCGGGAACACCAATTATCCAAATGACACTGGAAGTGGAACGGTTGCAAGTGTTATCACTACAGGCATTACAGGCAGTGCATATCAAAAACAGGCAAAGCCAAGAAGCTTTGAAAACCCCACTCTACAACAAACCGAGTTAACGCAATTCGAAAAATCGATTATTAAGCACCATTTTTAACCGATACTTTTTTGTAAACGTATTAAATCGACTATTTCTGAACTACGTTATGCATTTTTTCAAGATTGAACAATAAACAACAACATTAAGTACCACGCTATACAGCGTGTGGGATAAAAGGCGCGCAAAATGACTAAGTACGTGCAGAACTGTGTGTATGTTTTTTCTTTTTTTTATATTCCATTTATTTACACTTTAATTTAATTAACAAAAATAACAAAGAGCTAGGCGAAGGATGTGACGAAAGATATATAGATAGATGCTATATCCTGTGGTACCACCACAAGGCATTGCTTCTCAGGAGGCACATCCATCATCATGTCGGCTATCCCGCGCTAATACGCTCAATTCTCCTCAGCTCACGCATGACCTATGCTGCGAAGAAGCAGACAGCGTTCCACGCCCTCTTATCCTGTAGCATTTTGGCAACAATGTTGCTCGCTTTAAACGCACCAATGCAACAGGTCAGCTCATCCCGTTTGGTTACAAAGCGCTGGCACTCCAGCCAAACATGGTTTGCATCCTCCAGCACATGCCCTGGGTAACAAATGCAGATTGGGATGGTAGCTTGATCACTCCCGTGGTGATAGCTGCGGAAGCAGCCGTGTCCACTCAGGAGCTGGGTCAGGTAATAGTTTACCTGCCCGTGCCTTCTATTTATCCACGGATCGAGCGATGGAATAAGCGTGTATGTCCATTTGCCTTTTTCTGATCGCTGCCATCGTGCCTGCCAGCGTGCCAAGCTGCGGCCTCTCATTTCGGTTCTTGTGACTGAACGCTCCGCTCTCCTTTCTCTGGCTTCTCTAGCCAGCTCGTCTACAGGAACTAGGCCTACAAGCACCAATGCTGCATCGTCAACCACCGTCCTTAATGCGCAGTCAACGCGCAATGCACACAATCGGTATGCCGATTCAAGGCTCCTTCTATACGCTTGCGTCTGGAGTGCTGGTTCCCAGATGGGCGCAGCTTATAGAATCGCCGATCGAACTATACTGGTAACTCTGTTTTGGCCATCTGGTATTAGGCAATAGCCTCGACAAAGCCCTAGCACTTGTCGCAGCTTTCCTGGCCGCAAATTGAAGATGCTCTGGGAAGCTGAGTGTGCAGTCGATGTGTACTCCTAAGAACCGAATCGACCGCTTCGACTGGATTTCCTCGTCGCCAACTTGGATCCTTGCGTACTCAAGCTTCTTTCTGCTGCTAACCAGAACTGCCTCTGTCTTATGCGCTGCCAGCTTAAGCCCCACCGACTCCAGCCACGCACTGACGCGTCGTATTGCCATATTGCACAGATCTACAACCTTGTCTAGGTATTTGCCCACAACAACAATCGCTACGTGTCTGCAAAGCCAATGGTAACCACCTGTTCCGGCATATACATACGAAGGAGGCCGTCGTACATGATGTTCCACAACGTCGGACCAAGGATTGATCCTTGTGGAACACCCGCTGAAACGTTGTGAGTCTCAGCGCCATCCGACGAGCAGTAATGAAGGACCATGCCCTCAAAGTAGCTGTACAGAATCCGAGTGAGGTATTCCGGTACCCTGAAATGCGCTAATTCCCGAAAAATACTGCTCCAGACCGCCGTATTGAATGCATTCTGGACGTTCAATGTGACGATGAAGCAGTATTGCTGTGCCACCCTTCCAACGCGAGCCCGCAATAGCGTTTGACGCGATCTGTACGACCTTCTCTATAGCATCCAGCGTGGATCTGGCCTTCCGAAAGCCAAACTGCCTCGGTGAGAGGTCACCCGTCTGGGCAACTGCCTCCTCGATCCTGTTGACTAGGATTCGCTCAAAAACCTTGCCAGCCGAGTCCAGCAAGCAGATAGATCTGTATGACGAAGCCTCGTTCGAAGGTTTGTCTGGCTTGGGAAGTAAAACAAGCTTCTGCTGCTTCCAAATAGATGGGAATACACCCTTTACCAAGCATCTGTTGTACAGCTCGACAAATATCCCTGGCTGGAGATGAACTGCCAGCTTGAGAGCACGGTCTGGTACTTGGTCAGGACCTGGAGCCTTGTGACCCTTTATCCTTGCCACTGAGCTCAGAACCTCCTCCGGTGAGATGGGCCGGATCGCCAGTCGTGTGGAATGCACTCGCTGGGTACTGATCGGCAATGTGCTGAGTCCATGTGGAAATAGAGACGACACAATGCTCCGCAGCGCAAAAGGGTCGTCTGGCAGACAATACCTGCCTGCATGAATCCTTTTAACCACTGTCTTGTAGGCCTTTCCCCAAGGGTCCTGGTCTACGGCGTTTAGTAAGCTAAGAGTTTCCCACCTATGCCCAGCATCTCCGATACGCGCTGGCTATATTTAGCTGTTCTTTCCCTTTTGTTATTAGGATTAGCTTCTGTGTTTTCTAGCTAGTGTGCAACACTCCTTGCACCATTTATTGCTGAAAAGTCAATCTAAATATTTTGGGCCTAGCCAGTGAAATGTGTTTGACCACGATTCCTGGAGCTTTATTCGACCTAGTGCGTTGTGCGTCATTGATGATCTCCTCATCTGCAACGCGTGGGACTTCCGCTCCGTGTCCCTCAGATATCGGCTGCCAGCAGGTAACTTGGATAATATCCTTTAGGGAAAGGCAATCAGATTCCATTGGTGTCTGCAATTCTGGATCCTCTTAACGCTTCCTAATCACCTTGTAGGCTGAGCCGCAAGGATGTCGTCCAGCACTACAAGGAGGTTTTGGAACGCCTCCGCTTTAACGATGTTTTTCTGCCATTTGTTTGTCTCGACATCGACGCCTCGCATATGTAAACCAGCATTGACACAAGTTCGGTAGCCATGTTTTCGGCATTACCTCTAAGACGATT
The DNA here is from genome assembly GCA_037044455.1 of Zygothrica quintamaculata. NCBI lineage: Eukaryota > Metazoa > Arthropoda > Insecta > Diptera > Drosophilidae > Zygothrica > Zygothrica quintamaculata. Next base: position 25,220 of record JBAMBS010001958.1, read on the forward strand.
TGCTAGCTCATGTCGTCTATGCCAGCATTTCGTAGTCGAGTTTGCTGACTTCCCATTCTGGCGGCAAAGCACACCCCTTGGCCTTGTGTCCCCGTTCGCTGCACCTCGGTACAGACGTATTTTGGACTTTCCTTTTTTAGCCTTCTCATCTTGGACTGTCTTGCCATCGGTTAACGAGGTGCTTGTTACCAAGGATGCCACGTAGAGGTGATGAGCTGCTTGGATATTGCTTGTTATGCATCGCGCTGGGCCTTGCCAGGTTAAAGCCAACCACACACTTTGGCATAGAAGACACCATCTCGTTTTTTTTTTTTCTTTTTTTTTAATTTAATAATTAAGATAACAGGGGAAACAATTTACATAATAAAATGTGCAGTAGGAGAAAATATATAAGTTATAGAGGGGGGGGAAGGGGAATACCGCGACACTGCCGTCAGGCTATACTTCATGGTCTGGTGGTGAGTGTAGGAAGAATTGTGTTTCGTTGGCATTAGACCAACAGTTCTTCTGATCGGCGCATTTTTTCTCTGCGGCGCAAGTCTTTCATTATTGTTGCCGCCATGTTGACAGCTGCATCCCAGTTTTCTTGGCTTCCGAGCATTTTTCCAACCATATTTTCTGGCGTTAACCGTTCATCTAAGGCCCGTACACCTTCATATTGTGGGCATTGGAAGAAGGCATGCTCAACATCTTCATCTTGGTCACCACAGTGGTGACAGAGTGGGCTTCTCTCCAGCTTAAAGCGGTAGAGGTAGCTTATGAAGCAGCCATGACCAATCATCACAAGGGCAGTGTAGAAGTCTACCTGCCCATGTTTCCGTAGTATCCAGGGGACTAGATTTGGTATGAGCCTCCTGGTCCATTTGGCACTAGTTGCACCAATCTATATGTCTTGCCATCGGCTTAAAGTTTCCAATCGCAGGTTGGCTCTACTTACAGGACCGGTTTGCGAGCGAGCTATTAGCAGCTGCAGTGGAGTAATACTGGCTATCACTAGCGCAGTATCCTCGGATACAGTTCCATAGAAGCAGGCGAGCCTAAGGGCGCATTGTCTGTATATTGCTCTGCAACTCTTAAGTTCCGCTTTCATACCAGCATATTCCATATGGTGCCTATATGTAAGCCGGTGGTCTAGCATCACACCCAGGTACTTAATTGCTGGTTTTAATGAGATTGTTGTTGAGCCCACTCGTGTGGTTGCCGTTTCCACGTTCTTGCGGCTGCTAATCAGGACTGCGTCCGTTTTGTGCTCAGCCAGACTAAGGCCGTTCTCGCTCATCCACTGAATGATCATGTCGATCGCTGTGGCACATTTTGTGGTGGCGATGTTCAGCAACTTAGCCACAATCACCAGTGCAATATCATCGGCAAATCAACTGGCACTCTTCCGACTTAGCCGCAATGCGTCATCGTACATAACGTTCCATACTAGGGGCCCAAGTACTGATCTTTGTGGTACTCCTGCAATGACGATGTGGAGGTGCTGTGCTCTGCTTGATGCGAACGTTAGTATCCTCTTGTCCTGGTAACTTCTGTTGGTTCGCATTAAGTATTGTGATACTCCGCGAGCATCCAGTGCATCTAATATGTTACCCCAGTTGGCCGAGTTAAACGCATTTTTCACGTCTAGCGTGCAGATCAGGCAGTATTTTTGTCTCCGCCTGCCCAACGCGTTCCTTTAATTGCGCTGCTAATTGCAGTTACTTTCGCGATAGCTTGTGAAGTGCTTCTGCACTTCCGGAATCCAAACTGGTGGTCGCATAGCCCTTGGTTGCCTGTCAGTTCGCTTTCCAGCCGGTTGCACAGAATTCTCTTTAGAATTTTTCCCGTGGTGTCTAGCATGCATAGCGGGTGGTATGATGAGGGATCACGAACTCCTTTCCTGTTTTTGGTATAAGTACCAGTTTTTGTAACTTCCACCTGTTTGGTACCACACCTTCAAATAGGCACCGATTGAAAGTGTCTACGAAAAGGGTTGGGCGTGCGGCAATAATAAGTTTGAGCGCGAGGTTTGGCACGTTGTCCGGTCCAGGTGCTTTGTCGTTCTTTAGCCTGGCTGCTATTTTAGCACATCGGCGGTTGTAATCGGCTCTATGGTGTCCAATTGGTTGTAGTCGCATTAGTATGCTGCATTGATGGCTGACTGGCTGGGAAATAGTGTTTGTACTATGTTTTCTAGTATATCTGGGCATTTGAAGTTGGCTGTTTGTCCAGTTTGCCCATCACTAATTTGTATGCCAATTCGAATGGCTGTGCGTCAGCTGTGTTGTACAAGTCACTGAAGCATTTTGCTTTGATGCCTTTAATGAGTTCCTTGAGCATTATCCTCTTCGTTTTGTTCGCATGTGTGTACATGTCGAAGCTGGAACGTGCTCTTACTCTTTGGCTATATATCCTTGCAGCTAAACAATCTTTGTAAGTTTCGGCTATGGATTGGTTCCACCAAGTAACTGGTTGCCTCGTGATCCTACCACTGCACGATCGTTACATCGCCATGTCACATGCAGCCTGGGCAATACTTTGTATTGTAAGGTAGTTCTGGGTGGCCGGGGTGTCTCAGTCGTGCCCAGAGTCTCTTACCGAATATTTATATCAGTAAGACCGGCCGGTCAGAAACTCTACATCGCTCCCACCGGACCCGCCCACAGAGAAATCAGTGGTCGTGTCCTGGCGAACGCGGATGGGATTAGGGGAAGGAGATCTGTGTGGGCCATGGAAATAGCTCACCTCTGGACCACAACAGATGGGGTTATGAAAGGGCAGATCTGGGTGGACCATGGGAATACTCGCCGATGAGCCACAACAGGCGGGGTTATGGAGGACGGGATGTGTGTGGGCCACGGGAATGACTCCCCGATGGACCACAACAGATGGGGCTATGGAGGGGAAGATCTGAGTGGTCCATGGAAGTACTCGCCTATGGACCACGACAGATAGGGTTATGTATGGGATGGGGCAGTTCGTGCTTTCTTTGCACTCACCCGTCTTCCACTTCTCGCCATGGCTGTTGATGCTGCTCCCGCCTTTGCTGCTGTCGCTCCTCTTCCATCAGCACTTTCATTTTTCTACCGATGGGGGATTGGAGTTGTACGATAGTGGGTGCTATAAAATTCACCACCCGGTATGGTCCATCATATTTCGGTGCTAGCCTGGCGGCAAATCCTTCTGCTCCACTGGATAAATGATGTTGCCTCACGAGCACCAGGGATCCTATGGTGGGTCGCCACTCCCTTCGTCGTAAGTCGTAGTGCCTCTTTTGTTCCTGGGATGCCCGCTGTGTGTTGTCTCGCACTACTTTGAACAACTCCTTTATTCTGGTGGCCTTGGTTTCTGGGTCTTCGACGATGGGTCCTAATCCGGGTGTTACTTCCTCGTATAGGGCGCTTGGTAACCTTGGTTCCCGTCCATGCACTACGAAAGCCGGGCTGAATCCCGTGGTATCCGACGCACTACTGTTAATGGCTCCTTAATGTTGCATGGTGGTGCCAACTTCTAAACGGCTGCTACTTTCTCTGGATCCGTATGTATGCCGTCCTGGCTAATAACGTGCCCCAGATAGACGAGTATATGCTGGAAAAACTGCACTTCTTCCGGTTGAGCTTGAAGTTGGCTTCTCTCAGTCGTCGGAATACTTCCCGTAGGTGTTCGATGTGGGTATCCACCGTCGGGCTGACAATTATTATGTCGTCCAAGTAGGCGAAAGCGTGTGGTTCCATTTCCGGTCCAATGATGCTGTCCAAGGCCCGTTGGAATGTCGCAGGTGCTGAGTGGAGACCGAAGCGCATAACTTTCCATTGGAAAAGTTTTCGTCCGGGCACCATGAAAGCTGTGTATGCATGACGTCTATGGCCACGGGTATCTGGCAGTAGACGCTCTTCAGGTCCAACGTCGTAATTAGACGTGTGTTTCTAAGGCGTTCCAGGATGTGGTGGATCCGTGGAAATGGGTATGCATCTGGTACTGAGTGGGCATTGAGCTGTCGATAATTGACGCACATGCGCAGCTCGCCGGTCTTTTTCCCCACCAGGGCGATTGGTGCACTATATGGACTGTTTGATGGCTCGATTCGGCAATCCCGTAACAGTTCATCTACCTGTTCATTGATGATCTTCTGCATCGCCGGGTTCTTCGGGTAGTACCTTTGCTTGACGGGTTTATCGTCCTTCATCCTGATGACATTTTCGACTATGATGGATTCCCCGGCTAGGGTTTCAAAGGGCTGAAGTTTGCGATCCAAGAACTCCTCTATTCTTTCCCGATCCGCGTTTATGATCTGTGGAGCGATCACTGTGTGTGCTGAGCGTGACTCCTCTGCTTCTTCTTCTGTGTCGTCTAATCCCTCCGCCGTTCCATCTGTTTCCTCTGCATCCGTTCCCAAGTACGCTTCCTCTGCATCCGTTTCTAAGTATGTTCCCTTTGCTGCTGCCTTTGCTTCTATGTCGATCCACTCTGAACTCTCTGTTTCCTGCCCTGCCCCTGCTGCTGCCTCTGCTATCCCGTCTGCTCCCTCTGGTACTGCCTCGACTGTATTCTCTCCTACCGCGTTCGTTGCTCCGTATGTTTTTGCTCTGTTTCTGCGTCTATTTCCGTTTCATGTGTTGCTGCTTCTGTGACTCCGTCTATTTCCGTTTCCTGTGTTGCTCCTGTAACTGCTTCTGGTACCACGCCTGTTCCTTCTGTTGCCTCGTCTGTCTTCTCGGCTATTGTTTCCATTATCTCGTATAATACCTCTGCTGTTGTATCGTGCCGTCCCAGCCGTAGGTTCGTAAATCAATCGGGTCGTTGTTTCGTGTGACTGGTGTCCTGTTGACTGGTGGTCGTGTTGTAGGTGGGAAACTATCCCTGTTCCTCTCGGGTTGATATCCTTCTTGATGATATGTGGCAGCTATGGGGCGAACTGGTTCCCTGAAGCGGAGTGGTGGTTTTGCTCGCGTTGATATTAGTCCCCGTGCTCTGAACTCCTCCCGTCTGGCATCGTACAGTCTCTGCACTGTCTCGTTCGCACGTACATCTGGTAGTCTGGGAGAATGTTGTCATAAATCCGCTCCAGCTCCTGCGCTTCCGAGTAATGGGCTCGCTGCATCATTACTCGATGGTCGACGTGGTATTGCTTAAATGGTTTCCCGGGTTCCTGTAGTCGTCGACGGATATTGTCTTCCAGGTGGTGGAAGTATCTGGGAGGCAGGAAGAATTCCAGGAACTGCTTCTTGAAGCGACTCCAGCTGAGGGTTTGTGGTTTGATAACTCGGTACCAATCCGCTGCTTCCTCGGTCAATAGGCCAACCATCATTGTTGGTAGCCGGTCCGGCCGTATGCAATACATGGTTAATTGTTCCTCCACCATCTCGATGAAGCGTAATGGGTCGTTGTTCCCGTTGAAGGTCATGCCAGCACATCGCAGCTTATTAGCCAAGGTTGCACAGGATATGTCCTCCTGCCGGCTTGGGCTTGCTTCCCGGTGGCTCCTTGATCTGGGGCGTGAGCTTCTGTGGGGGGCGGGTATCGGCAGTTGCATGACCGTGTTTTACTCTACTAGAGATGTGTCCCGGTTGGTGGACCGTGTTTGATTCTACTAGAGATGTGTCCCGGTTGGTGGACCGTGTTTGACTGCCCTCCTACTGGCTAGGCCCTGTCTTATATAGGGCGTTGGCGTCGATCTGTCGCTGCGCTGCGCTGCCGCTGCGGGCAGCACATTCCTGAAATGGCGGTGTACCGTTGTGGCGGTAACGGCAAGAAAAGGGCTCGTGGCTTATGCTTCCCGCTCCCCTCCATGGAGCCTTTCTTACAGTTATGGGTCTTATCCTAATCCTTTCCCGTTTTTTTCAAACTTAGATTTTAATGTGACTTAGATTAAATTATATCATAATTTATATTTGGGTCCTCAAGTTATTTTCTCTTTTTTTCTTTTTCCATGTTATATGTACAAAGGTGTCTTAGAATTAATTATATTTGTCTTCAATTTATTTTCTTTTAATTTATATAGGTAGATATATGTATATGTGCCAGCGCGTCTTATCGTTATTTGTACTTATGTTTTAAATCTGAGTTCGATTCGTGTCGACGGAAGATGTGATTTTTGTTTTCGAAACTACGTGCGTGCATGTTCTAAGGTTCGAACCGCGTTGACGGAAGGTGTGTTTTTTTTTTTTGTCAAACTAAGTGGCTAAGTTCGCGAGTTCGATTCTCGCTGATGGAAACCGTTTTCTCTCTATTTTTTTTTTTTTTTTTTCCCCAAATAAAATAAAACAAAACCAAAATGAAATAGAAGGCACCTATCGCGGATACGCAAATCGGTTGCAAGTGACCCTGACCTAGAGTTCTTTACCAGATCGGTCCCTGCTCGGGCGGCATCTGTAAGGTAGTTCTGGGTGGCCGAGGTGTCTCAGTCGTGCCCAGAGTCTCTTACCGAATATTTATATCAGTAAGACCGGCCGGTCAGAAACTCTACATCGCTCCCACCGGACCCGCCCACAGAGAAATCAGTGGTCGTGTCCTGGCGAACGCGGATGGGATTAGGGGAAGGAGATCTGTGTGGGCTATGGAAATAGCTCACCTCTGGACCACAACAGATGGGGTTATGAAAGGGCAGATCTGGGTGGACCATGGGAATACTCGCCAATGGGCACAACAGGCGGGGCTATGGAGGAGGGGATGTGTGTGGGCCACGGGAATGACTCACCGATGGACCACAACAGACGGGGCTATGGAGGGGAAGATCTGAGTGGGCCATGGGAGTACTCGCCTATGGACCACGACAGATAGGGTTATGGATGGGATGGGGCAGTTAGGGTCCTGTGGCATAACCTCATCCTGGGGATGGTTTATGCCACCGGCGGTCATCATACCCCTCTGGCCAGAGCCACTGAACAACGGAGTGGCAAGTTGCGAATGACGGCGCTAACTTGTCACTCAGCTGTTTGTATTCTCATAGCCAGCTGGGCAGGATGAGCGTGGGTTAGAGTTAGGATTAGGGTTAGGATTATGATTCTTTTATGGTTTTGGGTTTGCTTCATTTTTATTTTTGATTCGTGACATCTGTTGCTATGCTTATAAACTAACACACTTTTTATGCTTATAAACTAACATTCTTTTTATGCTTATAAACTAACATTCTTTCTTATATTACTATACTAACACTCTTTCTTGATATTACTATACTAACATTCTTTTTGGATATTTCTATACTAACATTCGTGCTTTCTTTGCACTCACCCGCCTTTCACTTCTCGCCATGGCTCCCGCCTTTGCTGCTGTCGCTCCTCTTCCTTCAGCACTTCCCACATTTCGTGCGGCGACAGCCACTGCCATGGGCGTTGTTCTTGCTCGGCTTGCTGCCGCCGTCCCTCCTGTTCCGCTGACAGCCATCCATAAATCTCTCGTGGGGACATCCATCTTCCTCGTTGTTGCTGTTGTTGCTGTCCTTGCGGTGGTTGGTGTTCCATCTCTAATCTTACTTTGCACTGGTTTTCACTTCGGTTCACCTTCACGGTTCCACTAAGACTCTAGAAATTTCTATGCTCCCTAATCCGTTTGAGTGCATTGCGTTCTAAATGAGTGCATTGCGCACTCACTTATCCATTTTGCATAGCGGCCTTTACACACGTTTGTCCGTGTGTTTGTTTAATGAGTGCATTGCGCACTCATTTATCCGTTTTGCATAACTGTTCACGCTTGCCCTTAACACACGTTTCTCCGTGTGTTTGTTTAATGAGTGCGTTGCGCACTCATTTATCGGACATAGGTTACGCGCTCTTGCGCGCTTTTACTCTCGCGCTCTCCCGGTATCGCGCATGTTAGTCTTGGCTTGAGAGCTTTGAGTAGATGCATCTTTGCGTAGATGCTCTCTCTCGTGTGGTTTTGTCGCGCATTTGATTGGTGACGCTGGCGTCGCCGTCGCAGTATGATGACCTCAAATTCAGGCAGTGGTATGCTTGGAGCTATATAGCAACTATATATTGTGACACCATCACAGTCAGCTCTTACATACCCCCTACCTGTAGCTCTGTGTGATAGCTGGCCCGGTGGTTGGTTGGTATGGAATGCGCTGCCGATTTGCCCTCGTTGTTGTTCCTACAACACACTATGCATTCAGGCTGGTTCTGGCAATCTTTGCTGCTATGTCCAGTTTGACTGCACTTGTAGCAAGTTCCGTGTGGCACAGAATGCTTGCTCTGCATCTGGCGGCTGTATGCCCGTAGCCCATGCATTTATACCAGCGAGTTGGCTCTACCCATGCCTTGATTTGGCAGATTGCCAAGCCAAACCGTATTTTGCGCATATCTGCCAATTTTGCTGCTGACTTGAACTCCAGCATAATAGATGAAATTTGTGTGCTTCCATAAGCTCTCCTTATCTTGGGAACTGCTTCCATTTTGATTGTAGGCTCGCGGATAATGCGTCCATCACCTCCTGGTACGTCCTGTTACCTTCGATGTCATGCACCTCTACCAGCAGTTTTTCATTCGCTTCTCTAACCTTCTCTAACGTCTTTGGTATTTAATAGCTCCTTTATTGCGTTGTGCACTTGGTGCGTAGAAGGATCGGAATTCCTCTGCATGCGGAACAGGAGGTCACCAGATGCAGTCTTGCTGATCGCATCAGGTCGGCTGTGTTTATTCTTTGCCCGTTTTTTATTTTTGATCTTCGTCCATTTGGATTGCTTTCTAGGTATCGCCGGGGTAGCTGTTTTATTTGCCGTTGGTGCAAGTTGTACCGTTCCAGGTTGGCCTCTTTGCGTACTGCTGGTAGCCGGTTTTGGTTTCTGCTTATTTGTGGCTGCCTTTTTTGGTTCCAGCGTAGATTCTGCTTTTGGTGGCGACGTCTACGTGGCGACTTTCTGCTTTTCCAATATGGAATTTAGTTTTTCGTTTACTTGATATAGGAATTCATCAAGTATGGTTCCTAGTTCAACGATGTATCCAGTGAAGGTCTTGGACCTCTTGTGCTGCTTTTTTGGGCTACGCGTTAGGCTAGCAGTGTCTCTACCCCTTTTGGGAGTAATATTTTCTACATCACCGGCATTGTGGATGGCAAAATGAGCTTGGCGATCAGTGAATCTTGACGCCAACGGTGGAACCTGCGGAGACTGTGCCAAACTGGGTACTTTGGCGAACACGGATGCTTCCATGTTTTTCGCTGCGTTTGCCACTTTGTTTGTGCTTGTAGCTTTAAATATTATCCTTGATTGTATCCATGGGTGGATTTCCACTTTTGTGGTTGCCACCTGGTGTAATATTGTTATTTCTCAACATTCTTATTTTTTATGTTGCATTTTACCTACTGCCAGGGTTGTGCTATGTTTTTCTACCTACGCCGGGTATGATAAGAACTGACGGCCGATACGACACAGACGCAGACCACTACGCCGCTTACTGTGAGTCAGACGCGGAGTGGATTTGATAGGGTTTGTGAGTTTGCTGTATATAGGCATGTTTGTTTGTATGTTGCTACCTCGTTTTTCAAAACATTCTTGTGTACAGGCATGGCCAGTTCCAGATCCGCAGACACTGTGTGGCATGCCATTTGAATATTGAAACGGATGGGGCTACCTGAAGGTATGCAGCGGTTTCCATATCAGGTGGCGCCATCTTTGTTTGGAAATTTGTACTGTTCTTAGAATTTTATCTATTGTCTACGCAGTGCTGCAAAAATACTAATAAGTCCAAGCGATCAGCTTATCTGGTAACGCTGACTAATGTATCGGCTGTCCAGGGGCGGGAACAATGTGACTACGACAATTTCCGTTCAAGAGCACATTCCTAGGCTTGAGTGGCGTTCCACTCACCACCTTTGACCTGTCTGGGATCTGCATTGGAGGCTCCAGCGATTGAAGGACACCACCATTGCCAGGTGGCCAGAGTCGGTAACTTATTGTGGTGTACTCCTCTGACTTATTTTCTAGGGCGACCGCGGTACAGGGGGCCGCTGGCCGCACCCCCAAAAGACACCACCACTTCTTCACACCATATAACACAAACTCCATCCCCGTACAGAACTGTGTATGTGTGCGTATTTATGTGTTTTAAACAATTATTTTAAGTTACTATGTTATAACATTGGATTCTACATATTTTATTATTTTGTGAGTGGAAACACATATAAAATTACAAATGGATTTCTTATATAATGTCACCCATACATTCATTATTTTACCTTGGCATTGTTTTCGTTATAGGCTTTATTGTTACCTTCATAATTGGAATTAATATAGTGAGTTAGCGAACAAGCTTTGCTATGAGCGTTACTATTTGTTAATTCTAAAATAAAATAAAATTAAATTTATTGAATATTTAGTGCAAATACTGCGAATCGTTTCAAACATTCGCGATATAGTGTACTCAAGACACAAATTTAATTGAGATAAGTAATATACAAAAGAATTTTAAGGTGTCTGGCATAACTAAGGTTATCCTTCGGCACTGCCGGAGTGAACACAGGGAGACAATGCCGGAGGTGAATACAAAGCCGGTAGACAGGAGAGGGAAGGCTTTATTAGAAGGTGTCAATGCAGAATCACAATACGAAGAAGATAAACGAACCTCTACATGCACACCAATTGCATCGTCTTCGCGTTTTTAATCTATTAGGCGTAAGGTTGAACCATATACGGTGCCAATAATCACTAAAAAGAAGTTTACTCCTAGCGACATAACTAGAGGTGCGTATAGTGATGAATCAGTGAATAGGTTTTTGTTTTTAGCGGAGGTTCCAGAAGATGTAGATCGGGAAAGTGACGGTGATTTAATAAGCTGTGACTAGTTTCCTACTTCAAGTAAGCAAGCTGCAATTGCGGCTCGCCAGCCAAAAGCTGCTGCCTGTAAAAAGCCAAAACCTCCTCCAATTGCAATAGGAGTTGACAATGTTAACTTGTTGCAGGAGTGTCTTGGCAAAGTTTTAATATTGAGCAATTCTATATGCTAAATTTTGTCGCAAAGCTTTCCTTTGCGTTAAATGTGGTGCTGAACATCATGGTAGTTGTTGCTCTTGACGACGTTGTGAGCCATGTACATGTTACAATTGAGGTCAACAGCACACAGCAAACTACTCTGGTTGCGCCAAGTATAAGGCGTTTAGGCAGCGCTCACGGACAAAGCGTGGCATTAATGGCAAGAGATCAATTGTTGAAAAATCTAATTCAAAGATTGAGTGGCAACTCATGGTAGGCCTAGTACGTCGAACCTTACCTATGCTGATGTAACTATCATGGGGACGTCGAGCAACAGCGGACACTCAAGGAAACATAAAGTCGTACAGATGATTCCCAGCAACATGCCTTGAGCGGCATTAATTTGGAAGACATTACGAAGGCAATACAGCCACTTCAAGAAAACCAAAATAATATAATGAAGCTTATACTTAATCATCAAAAACAGCAACAGTAACAGCAGGCACAGAAGCATCTGCAAATATTGCAAGCGCTTGCTGCACTCAAGCCACAAACACCATAATGATGCGCCTACGCATCGCTGTGTGGAACGCTGATGTCGTCTCCACGAAGCTGATTGAGCTACAGAGCTTTGTGCAGCGACATAGCATTGATGTGTTTTTGTTAAATGAGACTCACTGCTGGCGAACTAGTTCTCCAAAGATATACGGCTTTCAGTCTTACTCAGCTAATGATCCAAGTCCGGGAAACGTAAGAGGGAGAGCAGCGATTCTGGTAAAATCCAATATAGTACACATCCCGCTAATGCAAGTGCCTACACTAAAAGTGCAGATTGCATCTGCAGCCTTAAAGACTGCGCTTGGTGCTATCAATATTGGTGCTATATACTGCCCACCAAGATTTAATTGGTCAACGGATGACTTCTCTGACATTATTAATGGTTATGGTTCTAAATGTGTAGTTGCTGGTGATTGGAACGCCGCGCACTGGTTATGGGGTGCTGGTAGAAATAATCCAAGAGGCACTAAACACGTTAGCCACAGGAGGACCAACCAAATTTCCGTATGGTAGAAGAGGATCACCAAGCTGCTTAGACTTTGCTTTAGCACGAGGCATTCTGGGCGTCCATGCAAATATACAGGCAATTGTTGAGTTGAGCTCTGACCACCTGCCATTAATTATAACATTAAATGCTCAGACGAGACACTATTCAGTTGTGGAGCATATCATATCAAAACACACTAACTTGGAGTTGTTTCAGTCGTTGTTGCAGCAATCACTGGATTTGAATATTGAAATTCGCACGGACGAGGATATTGATGATGTCATAGATATTTATGGGAAAATTTGTGTTGCTGCATTTGTTGCTACGCGCAAGCCGTCACGAAGAATTGCTGCTGCTTGAATTCCGCGCGTCAGGTGGATGAGATCCCGTCATCCACTTGATAAGGCCGCTTGGAACAGAGCGCAGTCTGTTCTAAGACGGTCATTGGCTATTTTTAGATCTGAGTGGTTCGACCAAAGGCTAGCTAACACTGGCACGGATAGTGAGGCAATTCATTCATTGTGGAAGACCACACGGGCTGTTAAGAGAAGATGTCCCAGGAAGGCACCTCTGATGGATGCAAATGGGTCATGGTGTCGGTCTGATATCGAGCAGGCAGAGGCATTTGCTAAACACCTAGCTGGTAGATTTGTGCCTAATGACCTCACTTGTCAGCAGGATATTGACAAAGTAATATATACGCTTGACCATTCGCTCCAAATGGTCTGCCAATTCAGACTTTTGAGCCAAATGACCTAGCTTTGGTCATTGGACGTCAGCATTCCGGTAAAGCACCAGGTCATGATAAGCTCTGCAATGTTACCATAAAGGCACTTCCTGAATATGCAATTCACTTTCTAACCATAATTTTCAATGCAATAGTGAGGTTGCAATACTTTCCAGCGCAGTGGAAATTGGGTATCATATCCGTGATCCCAATGCCTGGAAAGCCAGAAAGTGATCTTGCGTCCCACAGACCGATCAGCCTACTTCCTTGAATGTCAAAGGTGTTCAAAAGACTCAATGCGGCCCGAATCACCACGTTTATTGAATCCAAGCAAATAATTCCTGACCACCAGTTTGTATTTCGTTCAGAACACAGCACGACAGAGAAACTGCATCGAGTAGTTGACCAAATCCACCAAGCATATGAGAACAAAGACTACTATAACGCTTTGTTCTTAGATGTCAAAGAAGCATTGGCATTGGCCATTGCTCTACTCCTTATTCACTTCGGATTTGCCTCAGCCCAACATTGAGCTAGGTATTCAACCAAGCAATATGATTCTGGCAAAGTTTGCTGATGTCGTGTGCGTCACGTACAGGACGAAATGCGAATATGAAGCTGCAGCTGGCATACAAGAGTATGCAGCATCGTTTGAAGAATGGGCTAGACGTTGGAATATTGCCATTAACAGGGAAAAATGTAAAAAAATAGTGCTAAAACGAGGATTAGGGCCGCTGTGGGAAAATACTATTGGTTACTGGGGCCAAGCAGCAAGTTATCTCTCAGCAACAAAGTAAAAATCTATAGGCAAATAATTGCACCAATTTGGATTTATGGCTGTCAAATCTGGGGGATTACGTGCGATAGCCAAATTAAGAAAATCCAAATAGCGCAAAACAAAGTACTCAAGCTTATCACTGGATGCCAGTGGTATGACGACGCCTAAACAGACGACGACCACATAATTTAATAAGCAGGAATCCTAGAAGAAGACAAACTAAATTTTCTTGTTTATTTTCTTATTATGTATAAGCTACACCTTAGTCGTTAGCCGGTGCGCCCAATTGGGCTGAAGTTTGTAATAAAGGACACAAAGAGGTCTTTGTTGACCTCGTTTTCCTTAATAAAAACAAGTAAAAAGCCTGTAGTCCAGTACACCCGACTACGAGAGCCCATTTGCCCACATATACAACTATACACACACATACTCATACATACACACAGTTTTGCACGTACTTAGCCATTGCGCGCACCTTTTAACCCACCACGCTCTATAGCGCGGTACTTAATATTGTATAAATTCCGTGTTTATTGTTCAATTTGAACGAAATTTACAACGTATATCAAGAATAATCTACTTAATATGTGATTGAAAAATAACTTTGATCGGTTAAAAATTTTACCTTATAATCGATTTTTTTAAATTGCGGGGGCCTGACCTAGATTCTTAATTTCGTTGCTCTAGCTCTTATTTTGCGCGCACAAGTAAACACCCCGGGCCCATTAACACAACTTTTGATGATGTATAACTTCCGAGATTTCAGATCAATATTACCCAGATTCACAACATAGTCAAAGAATGGTCTAATTATTATGTGTGCCAAAAATAAATTTAATCGGTTGAAAATTGTGCTTATTAATCGTTTTTTTCGAATGGCGGGGGAAGGGGAGGAAATTTAAAAATTAAAAACAAACACGTATAACATACGAGCATAATTAATCTAGGCTTCAAGTTTGGTTGCTCTAGCTCTTATAGTCTCTGAGAAACAGGCGTTCATACATAAGGACAGACGGACAGACGGACAGACAGACAGACGGACAGGGCTAGATGAACTCGTCTTGTCGTCCTGATTCAGAATATATATACTTTATGGGGTCACCGATGATTATTTTTATGTGTTACATACTTTTGGATTTTGCACATTTCCAATAGCTCCGCTATGCTTCTTTTTACAAAAAGGCAAAGGGGCTAAAAAGAAAATATAATAATAATAATAGTAACAATCTAACTGATAGTCATTTTTGTCGGAATATGGAACTACTCTAATAGTTTCTATATGTTTGTGATTAGTTGGTATGTGTATTTATTTATATATTTAATGTCAACTATGAGTAGTCGACCAAAAATTATTGTACAAATTAGATTAAATTTTTAAAAAATTGCTTAACAAAATTGAAATAAAATTAAAATTAAGATTAAAAATATATAATTATATTTAATTATATTTAATTATATATTTAAATTTAAGTTGTTTAAGCTTTAAATTTTAAAACTGGGAGTATTGAAAATTGAACTGAAAATGATCCAACATTTGTTGCACAGAATTGGGAAAACCCAATTAGACCATCAGTATTAGTAACGATGTTAATTATTATTAGTTAGAAAGTTAAGGATTACATTTTTGTTAGTTTCTAAGGGTAATTCTGTATTGATAGCTCTGTAGAGCTTGTTATAGTCAGAACAGAGTACCCTGAAAGGTTCATGCAATAAGTAATTAGTGGTACATGTGTTAAGGTAGATTGGGTTAAAGTTTCGCGAAAATCTAGAAGGAACACGAATATTAGTATTACTCAATAAAACACTAGAATCTACTAATCCTTAAAGCAATTTATGTAGGAACAAAGCTCCGAGCGTAATACGACGATTAGTAAGAGATGGAAGATTTATAAGTGTACTTGTGTACGAAGGAAGATCCGTACCAGGAGCCCAGTAAAAATCACGAAGAGCAAAGAGAAGAAACTTCTTCGGCACAGACTCAAATCTTTCTTGGTGTACCGAATATTGTGAAGACCATACACAAGATCCGTATTCTAAGATAGATCGGACGATGGCAGTATAAAGTATATTCGTTATATAAGGGTCGTCAAAATCTTTGGACTATCATTTTAAGAATACTAGAGTTTGAGTAGCCTTATTTATAATAAATGCAACATGCGCATTGAAGTTTAACGGACCACAAGTTAGAATTCCTAAGTCCATGATAGTTTTTAGTTTGTCTACGGTAAGCTGATCAAGAGTGTAGTTGCAGACTGCAATAAATGAGAAAATTTTATGTCATATCAAGTGACATTTAACTTCACATCATCGGCATACATTAGTATGTTAGAATAGGAGAAAACTTGTGGAAGATAACAAGTAAGAAGTCTGTAGTCGAGTGTACCGACTACGAGAGCCTCTTTGCCCACATATACAGCCATACACAGACATACTCATACATATACACAGTTCTGCACGTACTTAGCCATTGCGCGCACCTTTTAGCCCCCCACGCTCAATAGCGCGGTACTTAATGTTGTATAACTTCCGTGTTTATTGTTAAATTTTAACGAAATTCACAAGGTAGATGAAGGATGGTCTACTTAATATGTGCGCGAAATTTGATTGTTTGAAAATTGTACCTTATAATCGATTTTTTTAAATTGCGGTGGTCAGGGGAGGAAATTGGAAAATCTAAAAAAACTTGTATAGCGTACGAACATAACAAATTTACGTTCCAAATTCCGTTGCTCTAGCTCTTATTTTGCGCGCACTACTATACCCCCCCCCCCCCCCGGGGCCCAAAACGCTATTTTTGATTATGTATAACTTCCGAGATTTTTGAGCAATCTTACCCAGATTCACAACATCGATCAAGAGCGGTCTAATTATGATGTGTGCCAAAAATAAATTTGATCGGTGGAAAATTGTGCTTAATAATCGTATTTTTCGAATTGCGGTGCTCAGGGGAGGAAATTGAAAAATCAAAAACAAACTTGTATAGCGTGCGAACATAACATATCTAGATTTCAAGTTTGGTTGCTCTAGCTCTTATAGTCTCTGAGAAACAGGCGTTCATACAGACGGACAGATGGACAGACAGACAGACGGACAGAGCTAGATGAACTTGTCTTGTCGTCCTGATTCAGAATATATATACTTTATGGGGTCACCGATGATTTTTTCTATGTGTTACATACTTTTGGATTTTGCACATTTCCAATAGCTCCGCTTTGCTTCTTTTTTACAAAAAGGCAAAGGGGCTAAAAAGATTTAAGAGTTACTGGCCCCGATGACTGCCCTGGGGGACTCCTGATGAAACATATACAAACTTAGAAAGGGATGATTTAAAAATAACTCGTTGTATTCGCGAGCGAAGGTAATTGTCGATCCAGTTAAGAAGGTCTTGAGGAAATCTAATCAAACTCAATTTTTTAATCAAGAAAGTGTGATTTACGGTATCAAAAGCCTTACTAAAATCCGTGGAAATAACATCGGTTGGATATAATTAGCATGAGATTATCTTTATGATTCATTTGGATGGGATACTGTAATCAAAAAATGTTTTCACATTTTCTAACAAGTCATAATGAAGAAATTGTGGATAAAAAAGACTAAGACGGGAAAGTTGTATTTCTAAGTCCTTTATCTACTCCGTAAACTCATACAGTAGAATGTCAACATCATTACGATTTTCTTCGTAAATACTTATCTTTTACATACCCTGATTTACTAAATCTATGATGTTATTTAATTCATAAATTTTGTATGACCTGATAAGCTAGTGAAGGCTGTTGGCCCTCAGATTTAGTTATATTCGTTTTTTCTCTATGTATGTTTGTATGTATGCTACCTCGTTTTTCAAAACATTCTTGTGTACAGGCATGGCCAGTTCCAGATCCGCAGACACTGTGTGGCATGCCATTTGAATATTGAAACGGATGGGGCTACCTGAAGGTATGCAGCGGTTTCCATATCAGGTGGCGCCACCTATGTTTGGAAATTTGTACTGTTCTTAGAATTTTATCTATTGTCTACGCAGTGCTGCAAAAATACTAATAAGTCCAAGCGATCAGCTTATCTGGTAACGCTGACTAATGTATCGGCTGTCCAGGGGCGGGAACAATGTGACTACGACAATTTCCGTTCAAGAGCACATTCCTAGGCTTGAGTGGCGTTCCACTCACCACCTTTGACCTGTCTGGGATCTGCATTGGAGGCTCCAGCGATTGAAGGACACCACCATTGCCAGGTGGCCAGAGTCGGTAACTTATTGTGGTGTACTCCTCTGACTTATTTTCTAGGGCGACCGCGGTACAGGGGGCCGCTGGCCGCACCCCCAAAAGACACCACCACTTCTTCACACCATATAACACAAACTCCATCCCCGTACAGAACTGTGTATGTGTGCGTATTTATGTGTTTTAAACAATTATTTTAAGTTACTATGTTATAACATTGGATTCTACATATTTTATTATTTTGTGAGTGGAAACACATATAAAATTACAAATGGATTTCTTATATAATGTCACCCATACATTCATTATTTTACCTTGGCATTGTTTTCGTTATAGGCTTTATTGTTACCTTCATAATTGGAATTAATATAGTGAGTTAGCGAACAAGCTTTGCTATGAGCGTTACTATTTGTTAATTCTAAAATAAAATAAAATTAAATTTATTGAATATTTAGTGCAAATACTGCGAATCGTTACAAACATTCGCGATATAGTGTACTCAAGACACAAATTTAATTGAGATAAGTAATATACAAAAGAATTTTAAGGTGTCTGGCATAACTAAGGTTATCCTTCGGCACTGCCGGAGTGAACACAGGGAGACAATGCCGGAGGTGAATACAAAGCCGGTAGACAGGAGAGGGAAGGCTTTATTAGAAGGTGTCAATGCAGAATCACAATACGAAGAAGATAAACGAACCTCTACATGCACACCAATTGCATCGTCTTCGCGTTTTTAATCTATTAAGCGTAAGGTTGAACCATATACGGTGCCAATAATCACTAAAAAGAAGTTTACTCCTAGCGAGATAACTAGAGGTGCGTATAGTGATGAATCAGTGAATAGGTTTTTGTTTTTAGCGGAGGTTCCAGAAGATGTAGATCGGGAAAGTGACGGTGATTTAATAAGCTGTGACTAGTTTCCTACTTCAAGTAAGCAAGCTGCAATTGCGGCTCGCCAGCCAAAAGCTGCTGCCTGTAAAAAGCCAAAACCTCCTCCAATTGCAATAGGAGTTGACAATGTTAACTTGTTGCAGGAGTGTCTTGGCAAAGTTTTAATATTGAGCAATTCTATATGCTAAATTTTATCGCAAAACTTTCCTTTGCGTTAAATGTGGTGCTGAACATCATGGTAGTTGTTGCTCTAGACGACGTTGTGAGCCATGTACATGTTACAATTGAGGTCAACAGCACACAGCAAACTACTCTGGTTGCGCCAAGTATAAGGCGTTTAGGCAGCGCTCACGGACAAAGCGTGGCATTAATGGCAGGAGATCAATTGTTGAAAAATCTAATTCAAAGATTGATTGGCAACTCATGGTAGGCCTAGTACGTCGAACCTTACCTATGCTGATGTAACTATCATGGGGACGTCGAGCAACAGCGGACACTCAAGGAAACATAAAGTCGTACAGATGATTCCCAGCAACATGCCTTGAGCGGCATTAATTTGGAAGACATTACGAAGGCAATACAGCCACTTCAAGAAAACCAAAATAATATAATGAAGCTTATACTTAATCATCAAAAACAGCAACAGTAACAGCAGGCACAGAAGCATCTGCAAATATTGCAAGCGCTTGCTGCACTCAAGCCACAAACACCATAATGATGCGCCTACGCATCGCTGTGTGGAACGCTGATGTCGTCTCCACGAAGCTGATTTAGCTACAGAGCTTTGTGCAGCAACATAGCATTAATGTGTTTTTGTTAAATGAGACTCACTGCTGGCGAACTAGTTCTCCAAAGATATACGGCTTTCAGTCTTACTCAGCTAATGATCCAAGTCCGGGAAACGTAAGAGGGAGAGCAGCGATTCTGGTAAAATCCAATATAGTACACATCCCGCTAATGCCAGTGGCTACACTAAAAGGGCAGATTGCATCTGCAGCCTTAAAGACTGCACTTGGTGCTATCAATATTGGTGCTATATACTGCCCACCAAGATTTAATTGGTCAACGGATGACTTCTCTGACATCATTAATGGTTATGGTTCTAAATGTGTAGTTGCTGGTGATTGGAACGCCGCGCACTGGTTATGGGGTGCTGGTAGAAATAAACCAAGAGGCACTAAACACGTTAGCCACAGGAGGACCAACCAAATTTCCGTATGGTAGAAGAGGATCACCAAGCTGCTTAGACTTTGCTTTAGCACGAGGCATTCTGGGCGTCCATGCAAATATACAGGCAATTGTTGAGTTGAGCTCTGACCACCTGCCATTAATTATAACATTAAATGCTCAGGCGACAGAGTATCCAGTTGTGGAGCGTATCATATCAAAACACACTAACTTGGAGCTGTTTCAGTCGCTGTTGCAGCAATCGCTGGATTTGAATATTGAAATTCACACGGACGAGGATATTGATGATGTCATAGATATATTTATGGGAAAATTTGTGTTGCTGCATTTGTTGCTACGCGCAAGCCGTCACGAAGAATAGCTGCTGCTGGTATTCCGCTTACTAGGGAGATCCGTCAATTAATTGCGAAAAAAAAGACGGCTGCGCGTCAGGTAGATGAGATCCAGTCATCCACTTGATAAGGCCACTTGGAATAGAGCGCATACTGTTCTAAGACGGTCATTGGCTATTTTTAGATCTGAGTGGCTCGACCAAAGGCTAGCTAACACTGGCACGGATAGTTAGGCAATTCATTCATTGTGGAAGACCACACGGGCTGTTAAGAGAAGATGTCCCAGGAAGGCACCTCTGATGGATGCAAATGGGTCATGGTGTCGGTCTGATATCGAGCAGGCAGAGGCATTTGCTAAACACCTAGCTGGTAGATTTGTGCCTAATGACCTCACTTGTCAGCAGGATATTGACAAAGTAATATATACGCTTGACCATTCGCTCCAAATGGTCTGCCAATTCAGACTTTTGAGCCAAATGACCTAGCTTTGGTCATTGGACGTCAGCATTCCGGTAAAGCACCAGGTCATGATAAGCTCTGCAATGTTACCATAAAGGCACTTCCTGAATATGCAATTCACTTTCTAACCATAATTTTCAATGCAATAGTGAGGTTGCAATACTTTCCAGCGCAGTGGAAATTGGGTATCATATCCGTGATCCCAATGCCTGGAAAGCCAGAAAGTGATCTTGCGTCCCACAGACCGATCAGCCTACTTCCTTGAATGTCAAAGGTGTTCAAAAGACTCAATGCGGCCCGAATCACCACGTTTATTGAATCCAAGCAAATAATTCCTGACCACCAGTTTGTATTTCGTTCAGAACACAGCACGACAGAGAAACTGCATCGAGTAGTTGACCAAATCCACCAAGCATATGAGAACAAGGAATACTGTAACGCTTCTTAGATGTCAAAGAAGCATTGGCATTGGCCATTGCTCTACTCCTTATTCACTTCGGATTTGCCTCAGCCCAACATTGAGCTAGGTATTCAACCAAGCAATATGATTCTGGCAACGTTTGCTGATGTCGTATGCGTCACGTACAGGGCGAAATGCGAATATGAAGCTGCAGATGGCATACAAGAGTATGCAGCATCGTTTGCAGAATGGGCTAGACTTTGGAATATTGCCATTAACAGGGAAAAATGTAAAAAAATAGTGCTAAAACGAGGATTAGGGCCGCTGTGGGAAAATACTATTGGTTACTGGGGCCAAGCAGCAAGTTATCTCTCAGCAACAAAGTAAAAATCTATAGGCAAATAATTGCACCAATTTGGATTTATGGCTGTCAAATCTGGGGGATTACGTGCGATAGCCAAATTAAGAAAATCCAAATAGCGCAAAACAAAGTACTCAAGCTTATCACTGGATGCCAGTGGTATGACGACGCCTAAACAGACGACGACCACATAATTTAATAAGCAGGAATCCTAGAAGAAGACAAACTAAATTTTCTTGTTTATTTTCTTATTATGTATAAGCTACACCTTAGTCGTTAGCCGGTGCGCCCAATTGGGCTGAAGTTTGTAATAAAGGACACAAAGAGGTCTTTGTTGACCTCGTTTTCCTTAATAAAAACAAGTTAAAAGCCTGTAGTCCAGTACACCCGACTACGAGAGCCCCTTTGCCTACATATACAACTGTACACACACATACTCATACATACACACAGTTCTGCACGTACTTAGCCATTGCGCGCACCTTTTAACCCACCACGCTCTATAGCGCGGTACTTAATATTGTATAAATTCCGTGTTTATTGTTCAATTTGAACGAAATTTACAACAATAGGTTGAAAATTGTGCTTATTAATCGTTTTTTTTTCGAATGGCATGGGAAGGGGAGGAAATTTAAAAATCAAAAACAAACACGTATAACATACGAACATAATTAATCTCGGTTTCAAGTTTGGTTGCTCTAGCTCTTATAGTCTCTGAGAAACAGGCGTTCATACATAAGGACAGACGGACAGACGGACAGACAGACAGACGGACAGGGCTAGATGAACTCGTCTTGTCGTCCTGATTCAGAATATATATACTTTATGGGGTCACCGATGATTATTTTTATGTGTTACATACTTTTGGATTTTGCACATTTCCAATAGCTCCGCTATGCTTCTTTTTACAAAAAGGCAAAGGGGCTAAAAAGAAAAAATAATAATAATAATAGTAACAATCTAACTGATAGTCATTTTTGTCGGAACATGGAACTACTCTAATAGTTTCTATATGTTTGTGATTAGTTGGTATGTGTATTTATTTATATATTTAATGTCAACTATGAGTAGTCGACCAAAAATTATTGTACAAATTAGATTAAATTTTTAAAAAATTGCTTAACAAAATTGAAATAAAATTAAAATTAAGATCAAAAATATATAATTATATTTAATTATGTATTTAAATTTAAGCTTTAAATTTTAAAACTGGGAGTATTGAAAATTGAACTGAAAATGATCCAACATTTGTTGCACAGAATTAGGAAAACCCAATTAGACCATCAGTATTAGTAACGATGTTAATTATTATTAGTTAGAAAGTTAAGGATTACATTTTTGTTAGTTTCTAAGGGTAATTCTGTATTGATAGCTCTGTAGAGCTTGTTATAGTCAGAACAGAGTACCCTGAAAGGTTCATGCAATAAGTAATTAGTGGTACATGTGTTAAGGTAGATTGGGTTAAAGTTTCGCGAAAATCTAGAAGGAACACGAATATTAGTATTACTCAATAAAACACTAGAATCTACTAATCCTTAAAGCAATTTATGTAGGAACAAAGCTCCGAGCATAATACGACGATTAGTAGGGGATGGAAGCCCAGTAAAAATCACGAAGAGCAAAGAGAAGAAACTTCTTCGGCACAGACTCAAATCTTTCTTGGTGTACCGAATATTGTGAAGACCATACACAAGATCCGTAATCTAAGATAGATCGGACGATGGCAGTATAAAGTATATTCGTTATATAAGGGTCGTCAAAATCTTTGGACTATCATTTTAAGAATCCTAGAGTTTGAGTAGCCTTATTTATAATAAATGCAACATGCGCATTGAAGTTTAACGGACCACAAGTTAGAATTCCTAAGTCCATGATAGTTTTTAGTTTGTCTACGGTAAGCTGATCAAGAGTGTAGTTGCAGACTGCAATAAATGAGAAAATTTTATGTCATAACAAGTGACATTTAACTTCACATCATCGGCATGTTGTATAACTTCCGTGTTTATAGTTAAATTTTAACGAAATTCACAAGGTAGATGAAGGATGGTCTACCTAATATGTGCGCGAAATTTGATCGGTTAAAAATTGTACCTTATAATCGATTTTTTCAAATTGCGGGGGTCAGGGGAGGAATTTGGAAAATCTAAAAAAAACTTGTATAGCGTGCGAACGTAACAAATCTACGCTCCAAATTCCGTTGCTCTAGCTCTTGTTTTGCGCGCACTACTATACCCCCCCGGGGCCAATAACGCTATTTTTGATTATGTATAACTTCCGAGATTTTAAATCAATCTTACCCAGATTCACAACATGGATCAAAAGTGGTCTAATTATGATGTGTGCCGAAAATAAATTTAATCGGTTGAAAATTGTGCTTAATAATCGTATTTCTCGAATTGCGGTGCTCAGGGGAGGAAATTGAAAAATCAAAAACAAACTTGTATAGCGTACGAACATAACATATCTAGATTTCAAGTTTGGTTGGTCTAGCTCTTATAGTCTCTGAGAAACAGGCGTTCATACAGACGGACAGATGGACAGACAGACAGACGGACCGGGCTAGTTGAACTCGTCTTGTCGTCCTGATTCAGAATATATATACTTTATGGGGTCTCCGATGATTATTTTTATGTGTTACATACATTTCGATTTTGCACATTTCCAATAGCTCCGCTTTGCTTCTTTTTTACAAAAAGGCAAAGGGGCTTAAAAAAAAGAGTATTTTGCTGTGACTGTTCAGGTATAGCTTAATGCATCCCATTAGGCATTTTTCAAAAAGTATATATAGGCACGATAGTAGACTTGTAGGTGTATATGATGCGGAAACCGTGTGATCCTTTCATTTTTAGCCCCTTTGCCTTTTTGTAAAAAAAGAGCAAAGCGGAGCTATTAGAAATGTGCAAAATCCAAAAGTATGTAACACATAGAAATAATCATCGGAGACCCCATAAAGTATATATATTCTGAATCAGGACGACAAGACGAGTTCATCTAGCCCTGTCCGTCTGTCTGTCTGTCCGTCTGTCCGTCTGACCGTCTGTCCGTCTGTATGAACGCCTGTTTCTCAGAGCCTATAAGAGCTAGAGCAACCAAACTTGAAATCTAGATTCGTTATGTTC
This sequence comes from Zygothrica quintamaculata, assembly GCA_037044455.1. Taxonomy (NCBI): domain Eukaryota; kingdom Metazoa; phylum Arthropoda; class Insecta; order Diptera; family Drosophilidae; genus Zygothrica; species Zygothrica quintamaculata. The sequence goes on from JBAMBS010001958.1 coordinate 49,628, forward strand.
GTAGGTTATACGAGTTTGTTTTTGATTTTTCAATTTCCTCCCCTGACCCCCGGAAATCGAAAAAAACGATTATTAAGCACAATTTTCAAACGATCAAATTTATTTTTGGTACACATCATAATTAGACCATTCTTGATCGATGTTGTGAATCTAGGTAGGATTGATCAAAAATCTCGGAAGTTATAGATCATCAAAAGTGGTGTTATGGGCTCCGGGGGGGTATACTACTGCGCGCAAAACAAGAGCTAGAGCAACGAAATTTGGAACGAAGATTTGTTATGTTCGTACGCTATACAAGTATGTTTTTGATTTTTAAATTTCCTCCCCTGACCACCGCAAATCGAAAAAAACGATTATAAGGTACAATTTTACCGATAAGATTTCTTTTTCGCACACATAGTAAGTAGACCATTCATCATCTACGTTGTGAGTTTCGTTAAAATTGAACGAAAAACACGGAAGTTATACAACAATAAGTAACGCGCTATCGAGCGTGGGGGGCTAAAAGGCGCCTGCAATGGCGAAGTACGTTCAGAACTGTGTGTATGTATGAGTATGTGTGTGTATGGCTGTATATGTAGGCAAAGGGGCTCTCGTAGTCGGGTACACTCGACTACAGACTTCTTACTTGTTATGATAGATTTTTTGCAACTGCCTGGAAAGTAACCGAGTTTGGCTATCGCGTTAAATAGCAAGCAAATGGTGTGAACTGCGCATTGAGGGGGCTCAACTATCGTTTTTTTTGGTTTAATTGGTCGTGTTCTGGTGACTTATTGGGTTGTAGTTTTTAGCCCCTTTGCCTTTTTTGTAAAAAAAGAGCAAAGCGGAGCTATTGGAAATATGCAAAATCCAAAAGTATGTAACACATAGAAATAATCATCGGAGACCCCATAAAGTATATATATTCTGAATCAGGACGACAAGACGAGTTCATCTAGCCCTGTCCGTCTGTCTGTCCGTCCGTCCGTCCGTCCGTCCGTCCGTCCGTCCGTCCGTCCGTCCGTATGAACGCCTGTTTCTCGGAGACTATAAGAGCTGGAGCAACCAAACTTGAAATCTAGATTCGTTATGTTCGTACGCTGTACAAGTTTGTTTTTGATTTTTCAATTTCCCTCCCTGACCCTCGCAACTCGAAAAAATCGATTATTAAGCACAATTTTCCACCGATCACATTTATTTTTGGCAAACATCATAATTAGACCGCTCTTGATCGATGTTGTGAATCTGGGTAAGATTGATCAAAAATCTCGGAAGTTATAGATCAGCAAAAGTGGTGTTATGGGCTCCGGGGGGGTAATGTAGTGCGCGCAAAACAAGAGCTAGAGCAACGAAATTTGGAACGTAGATTTGTTATGTTCGTACGCTATACAAGTATGTTTTTGATTTTTAAATTTCCTCCCCTGACCCCCGCAAATCGAAAAAAACGATTATAAGGTACAATTTTACCGATAAGATTTCTTTTTCGCACACATAGTAAGTAGACCATTCATCATCTACGTTGTGAGTTTCGTTAAAATTGAACGAAAAACACGGAAGTTATACAACAATAAGTAACGCGCTATCGAGCGTGGGGGGCTAAAAGGCGCCCGCAATGGCGAAGTACGTTCAGAACTGTGTGTATGTATGAGTATGTGTGTGTATGGCTGTATATGTAGGCAAAGGGGCTCTCGTAGTCGGGTACACTCGACTACAGACTTCTTACTTGTTATGATAGATTTTTTGCAACTGCCTGGAAAGTAACCGAGTTTGGCTATCGCGTTAAATAGCAAGCAAATGGTGTGAACTGCGCATTGAGGGGGCTCAACTATCGTTTTTTTTGGTTTAATTGGTCGTGTTCTGGTGACTTATTGGGTTGTAGTTTTTAGCCCCTTTGCCTTTTTTGTAAAAAAAGAGCAAAGCGGAGCTATTGGAAATATGCAAAATCCAAAAGTATGTAACACATAGAAATAATCATCGGAGACCCCATAAAGTATATATATTCTGAATCAGGACGACAAGACGAGTTCATCTAGCCCTGTCCGTCTGTCTGTCCGTCCGTCCGTCCGTCCGTCCGTCCGTCCGTCCGTCCGTCCGTCCGTCCGTATGAACGCCTGTTTCTCGGAGACTATAAGAGCTGGAGCAACCAAACTTGAAATCTAGATTCGTTATGTTCGTACGCTGTACAAGTTTGTTTTTGATTTTTCAATTTCCCTCCCTGACCCTCGCAACTCGAAAAAATCGATTATTAAGCACAATTTTCCACCGATCAAATTTATTTTTGGCAAACATCATATCTAGACCGCTCTTGATCGATGTTGTGAATCTGGGTAAGATTGATCAAAAATCTCGGAAGTTATAGATCAGCAAATGTGGTGTTATGGGCTCCGGGGGGGTATAGTACTGCGCGCAAAACAAGAGCTAGAGCAACGAAATTTGGAACGTAGATTTGTTATGTTCGTACGCTATACAAGTATGTTTTTGATTTTTAAATTTCCTCCCCTGACCCCCGCAAATCGAAAAAAACGATTATAAGGTACAATTTTACCGATAAGATTTCTTTTTCGCACACATAGTAAGTAGACCATTCATCATCTACGTTGTGAGTTTCGTTAAAATTGAACGAAAAACACGGAAGTTATACAACAATAAGTAACGCGCTATCGAGCGTGGGGGGCTAAAAGGCGCCCGCAATGGCGAAGTACGTTCAGAACTGTGTGTATGTATGAGTATGTGTGTGTATGGCTGTATATGTAGGCAAAGGGGCTCTCGTAGTCGGGTACACTCGACTACAGACTTCTTACTTGTTATGATAGATTTTTTGCAACTGCCTGGAAAGTAACCGAGTTTGGCTATCGCGTTAAATAGCAAGCAAATGGTGTGAACTGCGCATTGAGGGGGCTCAACTATCGTTTTTTTTGGTTTAATTGGTCGTGTTCTGGTGACTTATTGGGTTGTAGTTTTTAGCCCCTTTGCCTTTTTTGTAAAAAAAGAGCAAAGCGGGAGCTATTGGAAATATGCAAAATCCAAAAGTATGTAACACATAGAAATAATCATCGGAGACCCCATAAAGTATATATATTCTGAATCAGGACGACAAGACGAGTTCATCTAGCCCTGTCCGTCTGTCTGTCCGTCCGTCCGTCCGTCCGTCCGTCCGTCCGTCCGTCCGTCCGTCCGTATGAACGCCTGATTCTCGGAGACTATAAGAGCTGGAGCAACCAAACTTGAAATCTAGATTCGTTATGTTCGTACGCTGTACGAGTTTGTTTTTGATTTTTCAATTTCCCTCCCTGATCCCCGCAACTCGAAAAAATCGATTATTAAGCACAATTTTCCACCGATCAAATTTATTTTTGGCAAACATCAT
>JBAMBS010001961.1:0-17328 GCA_037044455.1 Zygothrica quintamaculata
TTAAATGGGTGTGTTGAAGTGGATGTGGGTGTGTGTGGATGTGGGTGTGTTTTGCCATTGTGGGTTGCTTTTTAATAGACATTAGTAAACGCATCAGTGATTATGCCAAGGCTTTTGTGTGCAGACAACTGCAACTGAAGCGGATGCTAAATGGATGTGACATGACAGTCAGTCCTGGCAGGAAGTGACAAAATGAATTATAGACGCCAGCCAGTCTTTACATATAACTAGCCAGTCAGTCAAACAGTCAGTCATACAATCAGTCAGTCACTCAGCTAGTCAGTCAGTTGGTTGTTTGAACGGGTCAGTACGCTATCTTTAAGCTAATGGCGGTGCTTAGCCAACAAATTCCCCAAAGCGTTTGTCCCTTACGTGCGAAACGAATTCACATAGCAATTCTTGCAACCCTATAAAGGTGGTTACTAATCCTCTAACAGTCACCTGACCCACTGACAATTGCAATTGTGCCACGTGCTCAATGAATGTTTAATGATTTGTTAATTGGATTTTGGCTTAAAAAAAACGCAAACACATACACAGCAACAACACGAAGAACAACAATACAAAACGTAGGCACTGACATTACGCATACGTCGAGTGTTTGCTGCCTTCTGTCTGCTGTTAAAAAACATGAAGAGAAAGAGAGAGAGAGTGGTGGGTAGACTGAAAGAAAAAGTTTTCAAGCGACGCTCATCAATATTTATGCATTGCATAAACGTGCAAATACCTTTGGGATATAGCCAAGGACTTACAGCCTGATGACGGTCTGACAGCTAACATCTAATGATGGCCAACTGTTATGCAAATGCTTAGACCCAATAACCTGTGTATACAGGAAAAAAACAATATATATACTATATAGATAGAAATAGTTGCCTTTTGCTTTGTAAGAACTTAATATATAAATTAAACATTTTTGTTATTATGTTAAATGTTCATATTTTTTAACGATGAATTGCATCAAAAGTAGATGTACTTTATTTTAATGGAAAAATTTCTCTTCAATACCATAATAACATTTATACAACTGATAAGCGGTATCACATGAATCTGCACCCTTTATGCTATCACAAGCAACTTGCGCCTTGCCTACTACATCATTACCTTCAATTGGACCCAATTTATTTAAGACTTCAGTTGGCTTAACTTTTCCACCCTCATAGAAACCAAATTTGTTTAAGAAACATTCGACAAAACATTTAACATTTGGTATGGATTCATCAAATACACCATCCCGTAGTCCAAGCACCTGTTGCAAACTCAATTTGAATTTACCTGCACATTCGGTCGCATAAGTTTTGGTCAATTTCTGGTGTTCCTCTTTCAATTTCAGATGCTATAACAGAATTGTTAAAAAATAATATAAATATAATAAATATTAGCAATTATCATTTATATAGTTTATAGCTTACATGAGCGGATGCCAAAGCCAAGCAGGCAACTAAAACAATTAGGAGCTTCATAATATTTACAATGATTTTGGCCACAACTAATTTTTTTTAACACTTCTCGCTTAACACTTTTAAAACTTGACTTTTTATAGTATTCTAAGATGAAATTTATTTCAATCAATTTGTTTCACCTTTGTTCCATATTAATCGGTTTTATATAACATATTAGATTAATACAGCGTATTAAAACTCTTGTAAGATTTCTATATAAAAAATTTTGTAATAGCTTAATTTTCTTAATATCTTATGTATCTTTAAGTTATTAAAAGGGATTTTATTAAATTTTTTAAAATATTTTTTTGATTTTATAACAATGCTTTCAGTACCTGCAGAACTCGAAAACATTCAAAAAATATAATTTTACAGTTTTCAAAATTAAATTAAAATTCTTTCTTTTATAACAAACTAAATTTTTATTTTATAATAATAATAATGTATTATGCAATTCAAAGTAGAAACAAAGTGCAAAGACAATTTGGTTCTAGCTCAACTCTACGATTTTTTGCTTTTATGTAAAAGCAGTTAAAACAAATGAAAATTTATATTCTTATTATTTAATCTGATAAGCTTTAGGCTTTGTATTGCTTATATTATTATAAGTCATTTTAAATTTTATTTTAGCAATATTTCTATATGTTCCTTTTACATGAAATTTCACCTTCCAACTGATTTTTTTAGACCCAACGTGCGACGAGCTACCCGAAGGCAGAACTTCAGTTTTCATAGCTTGAATTTATGCTTTACATTTTTACTATTTATATATTTATATATTTATATATTTATTTTAAATTATTTTATTTTTATTTTAAATAAATATTTTATATTTTTTTTTAATTTTTTTTTTTTATTTATTTTTATATTTTTATTTATTTATTGTATTTTATTTTAAATTAAGGAATATCAAGAAATGGCCTTTTCCAGCCAACCTACTTAATGTCTCTCATATTTCGAACCATCTGGCAACACTCTCAATTTCTTTTGCAATAGTTGCTTTACTTATTAACAGTTTCTTACAATGATTTCTTATTGAAAATGCTTCGATCTACTTACGCTATGAATGCAGCTAACTGATATTGTCCAGTCTTAACTCTTGTGGGTTCAAAGGGGTATCCATGAACCCGGTGCGAACATAAGGGTTAATAGTATAGTATAATTATGTTCGGATAGTAAGTTTTAGAGAGATTGTAGTTGTTTTTATTTATTTACATTGATGAATAGTTATGGTCGGAGCAACATATGGTAAATAATTTCTTTTTTATAATATTAAAAGATTTTAGATTTTCAATATAAATTTAATAAGGATTCACAGCTGCTTTTGGCTTCATAATACCTTAAGTTGACTTAAAGGGCAAGGTTGTTCTTATAGTAGCATTGGTACAGCTGGAAGGCGGTATCACATTTGTCGGCGCCCTTGGTGGCATCACAACTATCCTGAATGGACTTGATTTTGTCAGCACCAACAGCTGGACCCAATTTCTCGGCAACAACAGTAGGTTTCACCTCGCCATTAACAAAGAAGCCGCTCTTCTCCAGGAAGCAGTTGGCAAAGCATTTGACCTTAGGATCAGAATCCTGAAAGTTACCTTGACGCAAGGCAACAGCCTGCTCCTTGGTGACGCCCTCCTGTTGGATACAGGCACCAGCATTAGCCAAAGCACGCTCCTTCTGTTCTGGTGACAGCTGAAGCTACATTATAATAGAATAAGATTCATAAGGATCTAAGTATAAAGGATATATATGTTATATGAACTTACATCAGCAGAGACCAGAGCAACGAAGGCAACCAGAACTACTAGAAATTTCATGTTGTTTAACGTTGTCGTTGTATCTGCTTTTTGAACTGATTGTTTGATTCATCGAACTATACGCTTTTATATCATTTTACCGGCTGAACTTTGCTCATGTTGTTTGTTGTTTTTTAGAGCTGACTGATCACAGACGAATATTAATGCTAGAAAGAGCGACAGATAGAGGAAGAGAGAGACACATTATCATTAAATGTATAAAAGGTATAAGAGTTGTTTATTTAACGCTCATTTTTTAATGATCCAACGACTGTTTGTCTGGCTACTCATTATACGCTAGCAGCAGCCCGCACACCCTCGATTTGGATTTAGATTAAAATTTAAATTTTATATACTAGATAAGTATATATATGTATATATATACGACCTCAGCAATTATTGGGTACACGTCTGAGATAAATCCAGTGATTTACCCAAGTTTAATGTGCTATTGTTGTTGTTGTTGTTACAAATTCAAGTCTCAAGTGTTAATTGGTTTTCGTAATTTGTAAAATTAACATTAAAGTTAATTTTTGATTGCTTTTTTTATAGTTTTAAGTGCAGCGATGCAGCAAGTTTTTTTTAATGTTATTTATTAATTAAATAATTACTCATTACTCGACAAATTGAATACTCTAATGACACCTCATTTAATAGGCCCAAAAAATCTAATAATTTAAATTTTAAATAAGAGAAATTATAATTAATTTCTAATCTCAAATTTATAAGCTAGAGATAAAGCATATTTATACAGATCATTTAAATTATTTGTCTATCGGGTTTATCCCCTAAACTAAGCCGCCGCAAATTATAACTTCGCCAGACACATTAATATAATTAAAAAACTTCAAGTCAGACAGACGCGACTCTAAAGATAGACATATAAGTAGACAGGTTTTGTTGTTGTTTTTTCTATTTATTTTTTTTTATATTTTTTTTTTTGAATTTACGATTAAACCTTATTTGAAACTCAGACAAAGAGTTGTACCAAAGTCCAAAGACAGAACTACCTGCCTTTAACTATCGGCAATTCAAAGTTCAATCTCTAAAACTGGTTTGCAAAAATCAACAAAAAACAAAACCAATAAAAAAGTTAATATAGGAAAAAATTAAATAAACATAAACAACTGACTACTAGGCACATTTGAAACAATTAAAAACACATCCCATACGTTATGTGACATATATAAATAATATATAAATGTTAATATGTAAATGAGTACCACAAGCAAATAGAGGCAACGTTTAAAGGGAAATTTTTCTTGTTTTTTTTTTTTTTTTTTTGTTTTGGAGTAGTATTCCATGTACATATAGAAATAAAGTTATTATATGTATATAGCATATATATAACAAATATTTACTGCTGACAGCATCGATAATTCATGACCTACTCAAACTCAACCTGTGCTCAGTTGCACCTGCAACAAAAATATAAAAAAAAAAATGGAAATAACAGTAACAATAACATAAAACTTACCCAGACAAACTCATAAATAGTTACGCACGCTACAGACCCAAAAAAAAAAAAAAAAAAAAAAATGTCACGAGCTCTTATTGGAGCGCTTATTGGGTGCCATCGTCGCCTGCCAGGGTCATAACAAATATAAAATATTTAAATAGTAATAAATTCATAATGTCAACGTGCTGTTGCTGTTGATGTTGCTATTGTTGCTGTTGCTGCTGTTTCTGTTGTTGTTGCTATTGCTGTTGCTGTTGCTGTTACTGTAACTGCCATAGATTTATAGACAATAATAACGATAAACACGAACCGCGCCCAGGACGAAACGCTCTGACTTTGACTTAAGTAGCCAAAAAAAGAAAAAAAATATTCATTGTGCAAAAAAAGAAAGCAAAAAAAAAGAAAAGCAAAAAAACAAAAGAAAAGCAAAGAAAAGAGAACAAAAAAATATTGAAATGCCACTCGTTTTATAACTTCATATAAGAAAATAATAAAATTCTTTTATTGTAGACATGATAAACTGTTAGATTAGAGGAAGGGGTTAATAGCGCTCCCTTGTACCTTATATACATATATATATTTATATTTATATATAGTTTACATATATATTAAATACTATATGGCATGCCATAAAAATATAAACAGCACATAAAACGACTATGAAAACAATGGCACACGTTACACTACATTACACTATGCTACACACACACACACACAATATATATATAGAGAATAGACCAAAAGCAGCAAACAGCAACAGCAACAGTAACAGCAACAGCAACAGCAACAGCAACTAATGAAATGTCATTGTAGACCCGCAGGGGGGGTAGGGGGTAAAAGGAAGGGTGCGGCATAAGAGAAGCGACGACAGGCGAACCAAACTAAACTGAAATGCAAATGTCACGCGAAAAACTATTTGACGACAACATTACGTTGACATTATAATACTCATAATATAACAATATGACCAAGGAATATAGCCACAAGAGACCCGAGACCTCCAAACCTCACAGTAAACTCCCAACACCTCTACCACCCTACGCCACAATCCAAGCAACACAACTGTATAACACTACGAAAGCTTCAAGCAATGTTAAGTATACGCAGTCATATGCAAATTTTATGTACTTTATATATCAAAAGTCATGCAAGTTAATTTATTAACTATGAAAATTAAAAGCAACAAACTAAACAATTATAAAACAAAAAATAAAACTGCCATAAATATAATAAGTACCATCAAATAAGCAACAATTTGTCACCTTGAAAAAAATGATATAAAATATAACAATTATGTTTTGTATTTATTGTCAAAATAGGTTTTTGTTTTTAGTTCTCTTTCAAAGCAAAGCAATACAGCAGGCATAATAGTATTATAATTTTCTAAGGGAAAGTATAGCTGTAATTCATAAATTCTAAATATTTTCTGCTTTTCTAAGCATAAAATATGTTTTTAACCTCGATATTGAAGGGTGCCCATTTCGGGAATCTGGCCAAGGTCCATGGCATCGTTGTCTACAAGATATCACCATTCGAGCAGCGCGCCTTTGCCGGTGCCATAAGCAAGGGCTTGCCGAATATTGTTCGACGCATACGTTCCAATATTCTTATAGTATCACCACCGTTTATCCTTGGTTTTTTGCTCTATACTTGGGCTGAAAGCAAGCATACGTCATTGGCACGCAAGAATCCTGATGATTACAAGGATGATGTATGAATTGTACCCCAAAAAGGATGTAAAAAGGATGCACATATCATGTGCAGTGTTTTCAAATTCAAATATTTCAAACTAATTTCAAGTCAAGAAACTTACAATATGTTTGTTTTCGTGTCCAATTTCTGAATATAATTTCAATAAAATTTGTAAGCTTGAAGCTTATTTCAAGCAATTTGCTTTAATGACCAATATATCATTTATTACTGTCATTTTGTAAACGGTTCAAACCTTCTTGCTTGATCTCTATGCTCTACAAAAATCCTACAGAAATTCAATTAGGCTTATCCCATACAACAACAAGGAAACAAAGCAGGTAACACAGCTGCAACACCTGCGCAATTAATTAGTGTTTGCCGCATTAATTTTACAAATACAAAAAAATATATTTGTATATATATATATATATATCTTTGAGTTAAGGTAGGAGTTGTTTGGGGTATATAAAGAAAGTGCCTATGTTTTGGGTTTCAAACCTTTGGCTAATAAATTCAATGTCCTGCCTGCTGGTGGACTACTGCAAAAAAGGTTTATCTCGAGCAGCTTTGTTAATCCTCAGTAAAGGTCTACGCAATTAGAGCGAAAAATGTTTATGCATAGCCCAAAAACAAAAAGAGAAAAAACACAGCATGGAAAATGACCCAGAGAAACCACTAAAAACCAACACTAAAAGCACTAAATCAAGTACAGAAAATTCAGTTAATTTAAATTATAATGAAAGGCCAAACGGGTCAAATTCTTCTAAATATTTCTTTGCCGATGAAAAGATATAAACAAACAAAAAAAAATAAAATATTTTGCTTTGAAGTAGCAAAAGGATTTGCTTTGAGTACCAAAACCTAAAGCAAACTATGAAAAGTTTTCAACTAAAACAAATACTTTAATAACAAACTATATATATAAAAAAGTTACTTTTATTAACTATTTATATAGTATTTTTTACAGCTATTTAATTGTTAGCAAAACCAACTAAAAACTAGTTTGGCATTATAGTAAATTCTATTCAATTGAAATTGTATTGTTGAAATAATTTTGAATTGAATTTTTACATTGGAAAATTTTTAGAGGTTGGAAAGAGACAGTTAGATATAATTATTTCCAGTTCTAAAATTTGCTTATATTATAATAACCGTATGAAAAGTGATATAAAACGCATTTAAGTAATTAAGTCATAAAAAGAAAAAAAAAGATAAAACAAGTAAGAGAATTGTCGTGCGGTCATAAAATTTGTAATAAAATGGCAAGAACAAAACAATTAGGCAATTAAATGTGCTCATATAACCAAAAATTTTGTACAAAACGCGTCATAAAATTCTGCCAGTACTCAAGGCCTGAAGGCATATTAAAAACAAAAACAAATAAAACCCAAAAAAAGGGTCACAAAATTTAGGCAAAATTATGTGAAAATTCTGTTGATTTGGTTTTTCTTTCTCGATAAAGTCGATTTCAAGTGTTTTAATAATATTTATTGAATTCCACTTTGACAACAAGAACAAGAACAACAACAACAACAACAACACAACAAGGAAGAAATATGGAAACAGAAAAGGAGCAAAAAAGAAAAGTATATAAGAAAGAAAATTGTGTGCAAAAGAATGAAGAAGGAAGTTAAGCTTATACAAAAGCTATACAACGCATATTTTTACCCAACTGCCGGCAAAATTCCGAACGCGACAAATGAATTCTTTTGTGACAAGTTCAGTTCAGTTGAGTTCAGTTTAGTTCAGTTTTGGTGTAGGAAACGAACTGCGGAACGGAAAGGACCTCCCTCTAAGCAATGCCAATGTTACTGGCACTTCATATGGAACTGTGAACTGTGAACAGTTTATCGTTTCGATTCCACTCCTTAGCCACTGCTTCCTATCCTTTTCCTCTTATATATATATATATATGTATTTATATTTTTTTTTATTTTTCTTTTCCTTTTTATTTTCTTATACAATGTACAACGCATCAAAGACAGTCAGGTGAAGGAATGCAGTAACCATTTTGTAAGAAAATTGAAAAATCTAACAGACCAAGTTGAAGGTTCAACGAGGAGTGCTGGTAGGGAGTGAAGTGGAGGGGGAGGGGGAGGGGGAAAATCAACAGAAAATGCGCTGCTTTAGTTCACATTATTATCCTTATGGTCCTTACGTATATGTCTTGTGCATGGAATTTTTTAATAAACGTTAAAGTTTATAACATTCTCTTGGCACTTACATATAAATATATATATATATATATATATATATATATATGCATACACATACAAACATACATGATCACACACACACATAGTCTATATCGACATGTCATACCAAAAAAATAAAGCAGAGAGTGCTAGAATTACGTTAGTACATTGCGTATACGTCTAAAAGGTAAGCCAAGGGCATAAAGAGCCCTCACATAAAACCAACTAATTAGGCAAAGCATCTAATTAGACACACAACAAGCAGCAACAGCAGCAGCAGCATTACCAAAACACTGAATCAGGACCAACAAGGATATGCGTCTTTTGCGTCAAGTCGTAAAAGTCAAAGCCAAACCCAAAGCCAAACCTAAAGCCAAAGCCAAAAGCCCCCAAAATGACAACGTAGCTAAAAATTTCTTATCGTAGCGCAAAAATTAAGCCCCCCTTAAAAACAAAAAAAAAAATAACAACAACAACAGCATTAACCCCCCAAAAAATTTATTGTAGCAAAGGTTAAAGATGCGCCATGTTAAATGTGGAAATTGTTTAATCCAGAGATTAGCAATTACAAGGCACACTGCTTCGTGGTCAGCTCCATGAAATTGAAGCTGACAACGGTACAAAAATAGAAAAATAACAAAGTATAAATAGAAATCAAAGCAATGCCGAATGCCAAACACCCTAAACATAGCTTAGACTAGAGAAACCCATAAGGCAAAGGTCAAATGGTGCTCTTACCTAAGCAAATAAAAAGGTTTTTCTCCATACCATAAATTCTATAGAAAATAGCACAAAAATGCTTATAGAAATTAAAATCAACTTTCCTCAATATATTACACGTTTCTTTACGTAGCGTAGTGGATCTAAAAAGCTAGTGTAATATAAGTTACAAGTATGCTTATCTAATAAAAACTTGTAAATAAAAAAATTAACTTAGAAAAGTGGCAAGAAAAACCTATTTGCATTTTATTTGCTTTGTAATTTGATGCTCCATTGCCTTTTTAGTGTGTAATGAGCTGGGCACTAAATGCGTTTTATTTTTGTCGCAAATACAAAGAAAAGAAAATAAGATAAAAAAAAAATAATATCGAAAGGCGTCAAATGGAACCTTTTTTCCATGTCTCTTTCACACACATGGCAGGTGCTATACCTTAGGGAATACCCAATAAAAATACACAGGAAATGTAAAAAGATTATGCAAAGATTAAGAAAATACTTTTAATTCGAAATAGTTTCACATGCTCTTAAAAACATGACAAAAACTAAACGCTATAGCACCACACGTGATAGGATTGTCAAAAGAGAGTAGTACAGGCGTTTGTTAAGCAAATGTGTTTGATAATTAAAACTTGTATGTGACACTTACAAAAGCTAAGTAATATAGTACTCTGACGGGGAGCATTATTATTAAATATCAAAGTATTTGGATAAGCAACTGTTTTTTGATAGTTGCAACTTGTGTTTTAGTCAGACAAAAGCTAAGTGATACAGAACTCCAATTAAAAAGAGGTGTAATAAAGATGTTTTATATAGATACAAATTTTTATATGTATAACAGATTTTAACAAACTTTTTTTCTATATAAAACAGACTTTTCTTTTATTGTTGTTATTGTTTTTATATAAAAAAAAAATGTGAAAATTTGCTTTGAGCTGTTGAGCTGAAAGTCTACTGATTATAAGTAATTTCAATTGTAGAGAACGCACGACTGCATTAGCAACACCCTTAGAAAATTGTTGGGTTTTTCGATTCAAGTTGATCAAAATAAATTGCATAAAATATTCCATTTACGTGCTTACAACAAGTAGAAAAAGAAACAAAGACTTAGAGAGAGAGATGAGTGAGAGGGAGAGATATTAAGCAGGAAATAGAAAAACCGAAAAATTATTTATTGTTTCTAATGCAATCAAAAATATTTTGTAACTGCAATGCCTGCGGGGGAGGTTTGGGCTACAATAAGCTGCTGCAAAGATATTGAAAGAGATAGAAGGTGGATAGCAAAGGAGCTGGTAGGGAGCTTAAGGGAAGTAAGCAACAATGCGGATTTTGCACAACGAGCAGCATTTCTGCGTTGAGTTATGCTTGGAATTTATGATAAGCAATGCGGATTGCAAATACTTTTCGCATTTACTATACAACAGTTAAGACTTAAACAATATACATATATATATATATATAACAGATTCATAAATATATATAAATATATTTATGTATAAGTTGTTACTCCTTTTTTTGTTGTTCTCTTTTATCAAACAGAACCAAGAACTCAGCTGTGCGTGCAGAGCTGTTAAAATAATTAAAAAACATTGACAACGCCAGCAACTGTTGAACAATGCAATTATATATCATTATACCCTAACTAAGTTGACATTAGGTATATTTATTTACAATATATATAATATTGTTAGTAATAACTATTACATAAGCAAAGCTTGAGTCAAAGTTTAAGTAAATTTATTTGTCTTATTCATTAAGTAAAATTTGCATTTTGTCACCCTTTTTAACTCTCTTGACAATTTTCATTAAATTTGTTTGTATAGGGTATACTAGCTGTTGCAATTTGTTGTTTTTGTGAAATTGCAACAAATGAGTTTATTATTTATTCAATGAAAAGGTGGCAGGCACAGACACACACGACTTTGTTGTGCGAGTGAAGTTTCTGTTCATTTTGACACGTGCATTTTAATTTGATGAAAAAAGCTGCAAAAATATGCAAATATCAGTCATTAAATTAATTAAAATGAGGTACTCTTGTGCAATGACAGTGCACATATATTATATATAAATATATACATATATATAAATGTATAATATTGTTGTAATATATTCCATTATTCGTTGCTGTTGTTGTTGTTTTAGCTGTGAACTGAATGGAAATCTGTCATAACTGATGCGAGTGCAAAAACTAGTTATTAATTATAACAAATATGATGCTGACTGAGATCAGCTTATATTATGTCTATTATATATATAAAAAAAAGATCTATATAAGCTCGAATAAATACATATATATATATATATATATATATATATACTTGTAGCAACCCCTAAACTTTTCCTTTTGCTTTTGCTTTGTCATTTCGCGGCTTGAACTATTCACGCATTTTGCCAAGTGACCCCAATTGGGTAGGATAGAAAGTTCAACAACCTTGCCCCAAACAACAACAACCTCCCCAAAGGAATTGTGATGAAGCTGTTTTTGAGGGAGCTTATCACAGACACACACACATACACCCTCAAACATACACACACTTTCATATATATATTTATATATATATATAGTGAGGCAATAATCATAGGCATAAGATTTACTAATAACAATGATATAAGACATTGGCGCAAATGAGTATATAATAAAGCTAATGGAAAGTTATGTTACCAGCTGACTGTGGATGGTATTTGGGAAGGGAAGGGCATGTTCAAATGGGTGTGGCAATATGACTTTAACAATGTAGTTAACATAGTGTATTACTTGAGATAAATAATTTATGTATATAACTTTTGGGGGCGGTAAGAGTGTGCCCTCTTCACCATATATATCTCTGTATATGTATACATATATACATATATATATATATATATATATCAATATAAATTTCTATAATTGATTGAATTTAGGGTTTTTAAGCACATTTTATGTGGCACATTTAGTGCCATCATTACAAATGGAATGGCAACTTTTAATGTTTATTACCTGCACATATTGCAGCAGAACGTTTTTTTGGTCAAGCCAAAGGATATTCAAGTTGAACTTCTAATGGTCTATTAAGGTGTTTTTTTAGTATCGTTTTGGGCCTACGATTTAAATGCAATTAAATTGTAATATCTTTTTTTTTTTGGACAAATTTTATGAGCTCTCAGACTAAAAGGGCTCGCAATGTTGGCTTCAATTAAAATAAATGAAATTGCTTTTAGAAATGATATGGAGGTAAGGGGTTGGAAAGTGCTGGAAGTCGTAAAAGCGTTTAACACATTAAATGACCGTCTGTTCATCGATGAATATACCCCAAAAAAAAAAGGTGATGCTTATTTATGAACAAATAATGAAAATAATGAAAATAATAATAATAATAATAATAATAATAATAACTTTTAAAGCATTTAATTTAGTTGAAAACTCACAAAATACATTGCAACACGCCCACATGTGTTAGCGGTTTTTAGCCACACTCATACACAACACACCACACACACATACACATATACAGAAAGCGAGGGAAAATGGTAACTTTTTGCCAACCGAAAATTGTCAAATGCACAGCATTTTCTGCGCCATACATTTATGTTGATGCGGTTTGAAAGTTTTTTAATTACATTTGCAGGCGTCTCTTCACTACACCCCTCTGCCCCCTAAACTACCCTTTACTGCACTTCCATTCAAACACACACACACACACAGGTATAGCATTTTATGGTCTATGATTGTGTGAAAAATCTCATTTAATTTGATACAAATTTGATATAATATACATTACGTAACATAAAACAAATCATATCTTATAACCATAATATTCTCTACATATAACACATATTTAGATGAAATTAAGCACACATTTTTATATACATACATTCATTTTAAAATGCTTTTTATATATATGTATATATATTGCTTACATTTGCATTATATATAAGTCCATTCAGTTGTTGTTGTTGCTGCCTGCCACCCACTTGTCAAGCGCTTGTCAATCATCCATCAAGCAGAAGGAGTACGCAAGAAAAGGACCTTATTCTATATAAACATACACATATATATTTATATATATATATAGAAAAGTGTTTTGCAACTTGGCTACTTATCTGCACATTGAATGCACACAAAAACTAATTGCTGAAAGGCTGCTGCTGCTGCTGCTGCTGCTGCTGCTGCTGCTCCTTAAGCACTGAAGATTATGTAAAGCCTAAAAACACAAAACTGACAGCCTGACTATATATACTAAGCAGTGGTCCTATCTCTAACCCTGAATCATAAAAATGTTTAGACAACATATACACACACATACACATACACATACATAGAAAGAATCACAGTATGAGTAGCTCATCATTCATTTGCTCAAGTAAACATCAGCAGGCTAAAATTGAGAAAGTGGCTGCTTAATGTTATCAGCCTCATGAGATCTGTTGTGACCCAAATATATTATATAAGCTATATGCTATATGCTGTATGCTATATGGTTGGTTGGCTAAGCCCAGAGATTGAGGTTAGACATAACAAATAATTGCTGACCAGGCCCCAAACAGGCAAACAATTTTTAAAGCCACAACTCATTGCAAATAACCTCAATTCATGCAAAAGCAACAAAATTTTGTTCTAATCTAAAGGCTTTATATAATATAATTATAACTGTAACTTGAGAGCTATAATTATAGCTTTGTATATAATTAAAACTGCTAAGCGTTTCGAAAGAATATTACATTTATTTTGCAACATTTATGTGGCAGTTGTTGCATATGAATTAGGCTTAAAGTGTAACATTCCCTAAGCTCTGCTGGTGATTACTATAATGGGTATGAGGTATACGAAACCTATTAGATGGGTGCTAGATGCGACTTCCAGTTATATACACCTTATCTTAAACTTGTACTCACCTTTGTCTATATATCCTCTTCAGCTATATGAAAAGTAAGCTCTGCCTTTTCATATTTAATCTCGGTGCAATATTCCGCTGCAAGTTACAATTAGTTTGTTTTAAGTGCTACAAATACACTGAATAGTTAATATAATGCAGTCGATTAAGGCTATACACCTATTAAATTCATATTAAAATCTTATAATAATAGTATGCATTAAAATGATATATTGCAGTTTAATATTTAAATACAATTGAATAAACAAAATTAAAAATAATCATATTGTAATCATAAAAATTGTTAAATCGAGAAACAAAAATTTACACTTGTTGGTAAGAAAATTACTGCAAAAATCATATAAAAACAGTTGACAGTAGCAAATCAGTTAACAGTATACAATTTAAAAGTGTGCAAAACTAAGTTTTGGTAACAAAAATGAAATTTGTAATATATTTTATAGCCTTTATAGCCATCAGCTTAGCTGCTGAGGTAAGCTTTTGTTACCAATATATTAGTGGAATTTAAAATTTATTTAAACCAACTTAGATATCAGAAGATCAATTGGCGACAATAATAAAGAATGCAGACAACTGTATCAAACAGGAGGGCAACACCAAGGATCAGGCTCAAGCTGTAATGAATGGCAATTTTGCCAGTTCTGATGACAAGGTCAAATGTTTTGCCAACTGTATTTTTGAGAAAGCTGGTTTCTTAGTAGATGGACAGCTGGGTAATGATGCGGTTATGGGTAGTCTGGTGCCAATAGTTGGCGTTGAGGCAGTCAAGGATACGCTGGAGAAATGCGCTGGCATTAAAGGTGCTGACAAATGTGATACGGGCTATCAAGTGTTTCAGTGTTTTTATAAGAATGGTGCTATATTGCCCATCAATTTATATTGAAATAATGAAATCAAATTTAAAATTCTATATAAATAAAACTTAAAGAACATAAAAATATTTACAAAATTTTCAAAATTTCTGTGCAAAGTAGGCCAAAGTTTGTATATAGAGATTTTCAGTTTGTAGAGAGTTCATTATACTTTCGGCTTTACTCCGGATAAATACAAAACTAAAAATTTATTTTATAAACTTTTTTAGAATATCTTCAACTAAATTTTAATTATGGCTTATACACCGACATCATTTAAGAATACGCTACTTAAGCAAATGCTGAAGCCCTCACAAACATGGAGGACTTATAAAAAAGTAGTAAAAAACCGAACTATATTTGATGTGGAGACATTGGGTGACTTTGAGAAAAAAGTTAAACGTAGTCAGAAGCCAGTTGTTGTTGATTTTCATGCTAGGTAATACGATATATATATAAATATAATATCGAATCTGTATACATAATATATATATATATATTAATTAAATTGTCATAGCTGGTGCACACCCTGCAAAGCTCTAGCTCCACGTTTGGCGAATATTGTGAATGAACAACGTGGTAGAATACACTTGGCACGTGTCGATGTTGATGAGTTGTCGGACCTGGCATTGGATTATAAGGTGGGCTCCGTGCCATCTCTGCTTATTATGCATAGAGGTAAAGTGGTTAATCGTATGGTTGGATTACATCCATCAGAGTGTATTCGTGAATGGGTCACAAATGGTGTTAATAAGGTGACTTACTAATGTGTTGAAGATGCAATAACTGTTCAACTTCAAGAGAGCCTAATTCTCTAATTTAAATTTTAAGTTAATAAATTTTTAAAAATATAAATTGCAATTCTTCCATGTTAAAGAAACACGTTTTTAATTAATTTTCCCATCTGACAATTTACCAGTGCAAATATCGGTGCCGGCAATTCAAAATGCAAACAATGTCTCGACTGGACTGTACTTTATATACATACATATATATATATATACATAAATACAAAAATATATATATATATATTCGTGTCTGGGGCTTCTCAAACAATTTGTGCATTGGCAACTGAAGTTGGTAGACAAATACAACAAATATTCGTATAGAATACGTATACGAATCTCGTGTATCTCAATTGTTTGTTTATTTGCTAGACAAAAACAACAAAAGCTACTGAAACTCTCTCCAATGTTCTTCCTATTCTATTGGTTTACTCTATACACACATATACCTATACATATATAACTATATCCTATATACACATATATCAAACTTGTGTTTGTACTTCTGCTGGTTTATATGCGTTCATGTCCTCTGCCTGGGGAATACTCTCTAATTGATTTTGCTAATGTTGCTTTTTAATGAAGTGTCAAATGTGTGTTGCTTGACATTTACATGGGTTTGGGTGCTTAGGGCTTTAGATTTTGAGTATGAGTACATACACACACATCAGCCTCTAAGATGCATGTCATGCTCAAGCCGCAACGGCAAGAGCAGCAAATCTTTGAAAGCTTGTGCTCTCTGGGGAGTATTGTAACAAATTCATAGCTTAATGTCATTTACCTAAAATATAATTTAGTATCCAACTTAAAACACAACTAGAAATTAATATAGTTAATATTTAAATACTGAAACTAACTAAAAGTGTCAAAATTTAGCTATTCAAAAATGAATACCTAAAAAGTTTTGTTGGTTCTGAATGGTATTTCATTTGACGAGTACAATTATTTTATGACTAAAAGCTTTTTCGTGCTTACCAAACTTTTCAGTTAGTGCTAAAAACTGTAAATATTATATATATATATATATATATACTATATAGAAATGTTTCATATTGTGGCCAAATTATTGCAATTTATTTTTACTTTTATACTACTCTTTTCTTTTTTTTTTTTTTTTTTTTGATATGGCAACAGTGAAAGTGTTGAGCAAGTCAAAGAGAAAAAGATATATTTATAATATTCTACACAAAGTCAAGCAAAAATATATTAAAATAGATACTAGAAATGCTAAATATATACAGACGTTGACAACTAATTGACAACAGCAGTTTTGGCTGTACTTTTTCGTGATTTATTTTAAGCACAAACATGATAGCGGTATATTTAATATGTATATTTATATATATAAACTTATCTATATATATGCTGAACATTATTAACCTGTATAGTTGCTTTTGCCGTTCACCTTCACTGCATATTCGAATGATAAGTTTGAAATGAAAATTATAATATATAATATATATGATTGATAATTATAGATTAGTAATGACATATACAGTGGAACAACTATATAAAGAACTGAT
>JBAMBS010001962.1:0-10958 GCA_037044455.1 Zygothrica quintamaculata
ATATATATATGTATATGGGATTGCAGTGTGCCAGAGGAAGTTGATCCCGATGCAAAGCCCAGAACGAAGCCAATGTTTGTGAGCAAATTGGAGCCACAGACTGTCGAAGAGGGTGATCCAGCCAGATTTTGTGTACGTGTTACTGGACATCCACGTCCACGCGTCATGTGGCTTATCAATGGTCACACAGTTGTGCATGTAAGTTGAATGAATGAATGAATATGAATATGAATATATTAATAAATTATTTATTTTATGTTTAAAGGGCTCTCGTTATAAGCTGACTAATGATGGTATGTTCCATCTAGACATACCAAAGACGCGTCAATATGATACTGGCAAGGTGGAGGTTATTGCGCGCAACTCTGTGGGTGAATCGCTTGCTTCAACCGAATTGAATGTTGTCGCACGTTCCGATGATTATCGCAATGTGCTTAAGAACTCGCCACGCCGTAAGTCAATCCATTCACTCAATACACACACAAACATACAACAATTAGTAGTATCCTCAACAGATATCTATATATAATATATATATATATATATATATATATATATATACTAGTATTAACAGCTATTTAACACTGTAGTGATTTTATTCAATAGCTAGTTGGCAAAATTTAACACATGCACATAAACACACACGCACTTACACAGACGCACACATAACATGGTATACGCATTGTAAATATACATTTATGTTTATATATATAAACATATATATACATACATACTCATTACATATATTACATATTTATATAGAATATTGATTATTGAAGTTACAAGTAGCTGTAGCACCCAAGTTTTAGTTTCAATCACATGCCACAAATATACATAAAGAATAATCTGAACAGGACAAAATAAATAGAAAAAAAAACAAAATCTCCCAAACAATACTTAAAATCCAAATCCTAAGACAAAAAGCTTCCCACCTATAAATCCCCCACCGAAAATACCCTCTTGTTGTTGTCTCTGCAACGAGCTACCAAGGAGCCAGAGCGTGAACCAAGCAAGGATTCTGGACTGCGCCAGGTGCCTCAATAGCAACAATTAAGTATCAATGCAACAATGCGGAAGAGCGGGTGTAGTATGGTTGTTGTGCTAGTTTTGACCGTGTGTGTGTTTTATAGACTGTCTACTCTAAACTGTAGCTGATCAATCAATCAATCAATATTTCTTTCTGTCGTCTGTGTCTCAATGTATGTCTGTCAGTCATCCTGTCTATCCTCATCTGCAATTGTTTGAACCCACCAAAACTGACTCGTAAAGGAGTTTCTGAGCCTCTCTGTACCTCCCCCTGTCATTTAAAATCCCTTCTATTTATTTAGTTACCATACATCTGTCATAATTTATTACTTATTTTAAATCATCTTATTAAAATCAGTTTACTAAAATCTTAAAAAAAAGAGAATGCATTTTTTTTTGCTTTATTAAAATTAAATTAAACGCATGATAAATATTATCTTATAAATATAGTTTTTATTTATTTTTATTGAAAGTTCCTTAATGCTTTTCATGTGCCTAGTTGTGCCTCAACCCCCATATCCTTTGGAATTGATTGATTAACTTTTAAATATTTGATTTTCACAAACTTAGCCTGGTACGATTACGAGCTAGCCGCCTATCAGAAGGAGCGCCAGGAGAACGAATTGGAGAAGGTATTTGATGAGCGTAAACAATATATGTCTGAGCAAAGTGCGCACACTCTGAAGGGAGTTGAGCACTTGAAGCCCAAACAATATAAGCCAAAGACACCTGATTGGCAACAGAATGTAAAGGCCAAGAAGAGCGAGGAGTACTATAACAAGTTGCAGACATTGGAAACAGAACAGCTGTTGAAGGAAACCAATCTGCGCAAGGATACGCATCAATATGCCATACCCGGTGAGAAGGTTGTAAGCAGCTCAGCTGCCAAGGGTATGGCCCACTCCTATGAGGAGAATCTGTAAGTATTCATTCGCAATCTTTTAGATTGTATTTAAAATTTTTAAATTAATTATTGCAATTAAAATTAAAATATAAATTTAATTTTAAAATTTTCACACAGTCAAGAGCAAACGAGCACCACTCAGATTAAGGCAGCACCACCAAAAGGAGTTGCTGAACCCTCTGAATCATCAGTGCATGGACGTGAGGTGCATATGAATAAGCAGCAACAAGTGCAAAAGGAGATTCAAGGTGACTTGGAGATTACACGCAAGATTACTGCCACTGAAACAACTGAAGTCGAACACAAGGGCACCATTCAGGAGCGCGTTGTCAAGGGCCCAGTTAAGCCGGCCAAGGCGCCAGTCTTTACCAAGAAGATACAACCTTGCCGCGTCTTTGAGAATGAGCAGGCCAAGTTCGAGGTTGAATTTGAGGGTGAACCCATGCCCAATGTCAAATGGTATCGTGAGAGCTTCCCCATCCAAAATTCACCCGATCTGCAGATTCATACGTTCAGCGGCAAGTCGATTTTGATCATTCGCCAGGTGTTCATTGAAGATTCGGCTGTATTCTCTTGTGTGGCCGAGAATCGTGGTGGAACTGCCAAGTGCAGCGCCAATTTGGTTGTAGAGGAACGTAGACGTGCTGGCAAGGGTGGCATTCAGCCACCAAGCTTTGTAACCACCATACAGAGCACCACCGTTGCCACTGGACAACTGGCACGTTTCGATGCCAAGGTAACCGGCACACGTCCCATGGATGTTTACTGGCTTAAGAATGGCATGAAGATTCAGCCTAGTATTAAGTTCAAGATGTTGGAGGAAGACAGCGTGCATACGTTGCTGATTATTGAACCCTTCGCTGAGGATTCTGGACGTTATGAATGTGTAGCTGTAAATGCTGCTGGTGAGGCACGTTGCGATGGTGATTGCATTGTGCAATCCCCGAGCAAGCCAGATAAACCAACTACACCAGGTAGTGAGAAGGCACCACATATTGTGGAACAGCTGAAGAGTCACTCCGTTGAGGAGGGTAGCAAAGTAATCTTCCGCTGCCGTGTTGATGGCAAGCCAACTCCTACAGCTCGTTGGATGCGTGGCGAGAACTTTGTGAAGCCATCACGTTACTTCCAAATGACACGCCAAGGTGAATACTATCAACTCATCATATCGGAGGCATTCCCCGAGGATGAAGGTACATACAAGTGTGTGGCCGAAAATAAGTTGGGCAGCATTCAAACCAGTGCCCAGCTCAAGGTGCGTCCCATTGAGAATCTCGATGCACCACCAACCATAACCGCCCTTAAGGATGTATCTGTAACCGAAGGCATGCCGGCACAATTCAAAACTACTGTCACCGGCAAGGTGAAAGCCACCAGTGTTCAGTGGTTCCGTGAGGGCCAGCTTATACCAGAAACTCCCGATTTTCAGGTGGGTTAACTAAGCGCTTCTTTTTAGTTTTTTTGAGTATTTTACTAAGCTAACAATTTCAATAACGAGTTATAATCAATAATTCAAATTCAAATCGATTAACACTATGGAAATATATAATGGTATATATCTAAACATATATTCAAATTTCAGATGATCTTTGATGGCAACAGTGCCGTTCTATTAATTGGCACCACCTACGAGGAAGATTCTGGTATCTTTACTGTACGTGTGACTTCGTCAACTGGACAAGTCGAGTCATCAGCCAAATTGACTGTTAAAAGTAAGGATTAAATTATAGCTAAGCAAACAAAAATCCAAACAACCAGAGTTCGAAAGCAAAGCAACAAAACAAACGTAAGCGAACAGTGTTCGAAAACTCCAAAGAAATGCTCAAAAAATAGAAAACAGAATACAGAAAACACAACGACCAAAAATCAAAAAAAAAAAGTTAAAAACTAAACTACATGAATATAAATTGTATATATAAATATACATACATATATATATATTTTTTTTTAATACCTAACGGATCCCTATCTAATACTGACAACTTACAACAACAGCTACTGTCAAAACTCCAAAACAAAATACAAAAGAAAGGCAAAGATGAGAAGAGAATGAAAGAGAAATGAGAAGAAGAAGAAAGAAAAACTAGTCCTAAAAAGTTTGAGTGAAGAATATTTTAAAGCGAACGTTTCGAGAATTTCAGTTTTTGATATCTACAACAATTCTACTTGATTTGAAACAACGAACGAGTTTTATTTACATACTAACAATTTTCAAAATGTGAATCTAAGTAACAAATTTTATCAAAGATGTTTAACACACACACACAAAAAAAGAACAAAAACAAAAAAAAAAATACAAAAGGTAACAAAGAAAATGCAAGTTTAATTGAAAAAAAAAAATTAAAAAAAAAATAATAATAAAAATAATTACAAGTATTTTGCAATATAAAATATTTATAGATCATTTTCATTTTTGGCACAGCCAATCAACAGGGAATTGCTTGTCGGTTGAATATAAAATTCACAAAAATTCTCTAATTCTTGAATTTGAGTTAAAATTTGAAAATGTTGAGAGAGCACAACAAAAAATGCTCAAAAAAAATTTTTTTTTTTTTTTTTTGGTACTTTACCCCTTGAGTTGAATTTATAAATAAATAAGGCAGCTTATATACTTTCATATTGTTCAGTATAACTAAAATCTTATGTGCAATACACACACATATACACTCATATATATATATATATATATGAATAGGAGCAAAGCCACTTTAAAAATACAATATACAATACGAATATGCTTTGATTTTTTCTGTATACTCATATATCGAGACCCCGTTCTCAACTATGTATCTGTATCTATATGATATATATATATATATATATGTATGTATATATATATATATAGAGAGAGAGAGAAGTGTGCTTTACAAACATGTGTCGAATGCTTATTTGTTGTTCTTTTTTTGTTTCTACTTTTTTTTTTTTACTTTTTCTTAATTTTTTTTGTTTGGTGCCGTGTGCAAAACGCACATTTATCCCGCCTCCGCTCGAGCGTGAAACTTTTATTTTTCATTTGAATATTAGCATAAAATATTGTGGATGACACATCTAGCGCAAACAGCTCAGCTCCTCGGTAGCTTTAGCTTCGAAATTATGTATCAAATATATATCCTATAGCAGCAACCAAGTAGAAAATACATAATGAACAATTCTATTATAGAAATGAACGTGCGCAAAAACTAGCACAACCAATTTGGGGTAGGGTACAAATACAGATAATACAAGGAGAAAACTAAGAAAATATAATTCTAGACACAAAATAATATCAGATATTTGAAGGCATTGCTGCAGACGCAGGCAGACATTGAATTTCAGCTGCCAGCAAACAGATTATCTATCCATCTATATGCATATATATGCATATGCTTCTGGCCTATTCTATTTTAAATTTATACTAATTTTTTCAATTTTTTTTTTTGTTTGGAAAACGTTTTTGCTTTGAAAACTAATTTCCAATAGATTAGCTTAAAAAATCCAAAAAAAAGAAAGAATAATGAAAATAAGAACAACCATTTGATATTTTTAGATTGCAGCGTTTTCTGGATATTTTTTTTTTCGTTTCTGGCTATACAATGAAAGGCAGCTTTTTTTTTGTTTGTTTTGTTAAATGCTTCTTTTATTTAAAATACAAAAAAAAAGCAAAAAGAAAAAGAAAAAAAAATAGAATAGAGTAAAATAAATGAAAATACATATACCTATTGGCTTTCGAATGTACGTGCGCTGGCGCTGATGAAAATAAACTGACATTTAGTTTTTGGCAAAAATAAAATAATTAATTACCTACAAGTTGTTTGTTTTTGTATAGACCAATATATGATATTTGCCAGGGAGCAGGCTATATACATATTCATGTATATATATATATACACATGAATATATATTTATACATAAGTATATACATACATATATATAAATATATATATATTTGTATATGTATATAAGCGCATAAATTGGAATCGTATGTTAGCCATTAGAAAAAGAACATTAATAAATGTTTCTGTTTATGGTGCAGAAATAATTTTAATTAAATTAATCAGTTACGGCAGTTTACTCATCAAATTGTCTGACATGATTCATGTTGTGTTTTCCTTTAATTTATTTATAGTTTGTAGCCCAATGCTCCTATTTTATTAATTTATATTCAACCGACACTTAAGCAGTAGTACCTTTAAATGAAAATAAGAAATTTGAAATTAGTATAATATCCTGTTAGGGTTTAAGGAACGATACTTTAAAGTATAACAAACCATCAAACTTTTTATTATGTACCATCCCAAAAGACACGTACAGCAGGACACAAACAGGACAGACGTTTCATGATCAATGATTCTACTACACGTATTATTATTATTTGGACGTTGATTATATTATTATTATCAAACTGTATTGTTTTATTATGATAATTATTATTATTATTATTATTATATTATTATTATATTAATTATTATTATTATAATTTGATATTTATTTATTTATTTTGTAGTGATGTTGCATGAGATTTTATTATTCATTTTTTATTGCCGCTTTTTACTACTAATTCGTTCTTGTTTTCGTTTCTCGTTTGATTACGTTTCTCTATTATCATATCCACTCTTTGTTATTTGTTACCACTCTCAAATACTATATAACAATTTTTGTTTTCCAATTACATTTCTATTTATGTAAAAAAACAAAAAAAAAACAAAAACAAATTCAAAAGCAAAACAAATCAACAAAACGAATATTAATTGTAAACTTATTGATTAAAAGTATTTGCCGCTTTCTTTATATATTCTTTTTTTTTGTATCTTGTGGTAAAAATGCTTTACTAAAAAATTAATCATAAAAACTCATGCGACTTTTTGTTTTTAAGTTTTATCTATACATAAAAAAATATAAATACATGAAACTATTTTGTATTCTGCCAGTTAATTAATTAATTTTTTTTTTTATTTAATGGTTACTTTCGTGTTTAAGTGTTCGATCGATTATTAAGATTCTTTTTCGATTGAATAATAATAATAATTCAATAATACACACACAAACATAAAAACACAGAACACACACACACACACACACACACACATAAACACTATTGATGTTTAATTGTATTTAATACTTAAAACCAATATCGCGTCTTTATATTAAATAAATCAAAGCATATGCATCATAATCGATAAACGTTTTTGTTAACTTCCACAAATTGCTCCAAAACTTGCTCCAATAAATTGCTCCATTTGCTTTGCTGCGCTCAACTCGTATGCTGTATGCTTGCCGCTGTATGTAAACATACAGTTAATAGGTATGTATTATTGTATATATATAT
The DNA here is from genome assembly GCA_037044455.1 of Zygothrica quintamaculata. Taxonomy (NCBI): domain Eukaryota; kingdom Metazoa; phylum Arthropoda; class Insecta; order Diptera; family Drosophilidae; genus Zygothrica; species Zygothrica quintamaculata. The sequence goes on from JBAMBS010001962.1 coordinate 7,236, forward strand.
ATATATATATATATATATATATATTTTGTTTATGTTTTACAACACTTCTTTTAAATACTCGAGAGCTGCACTTTACAAAACGATCCACACATTTGCCTCCTCCTATGCCAACTGGTTACCTTCTGGTTGTGTCTACAACGAAATGAGATCTTCGAATGCGCCGCGTTGCGCTGCGCTGTGTTGCGTTGAGTTGTGCTGCGCTGTTGATGTTTCTGTACCGTTTAACCAAAAATATCCAATACAAATACAATATATAATTATATATATATATATATATATATATATATATTTATATATATATACATAGCTCACTCTTAATATAAAGTGGTAAAAGTAGTTGGCCCACCTGGTGACGTAGCCGCCACTAATCATAAATCTATTTTTGGTTAATACACTCGAATCCGTGGTATTGTAAACAAGCATTTAAATTGTTATGAGCTCTGAATTGCTTTTTGCCTGTTGGAGGGAGGGCGGTTGGTAATGGTTTTGTTTTATTGTATTGATAATAGGTACTTAATGATGATTAAGCTGCTGTACTTAGCTGATGATTAATGCTAATGACTCCTATGACCAATTCTGTCTCATTGTCACATGTGCCAAAAATAATTATCTACACGTAAAAGCAAGAGACATATAGAGAGACAACATAAAGCAAATCGATTCGTCACAGAACATCAAATAATTATGAATAATAATAAAAGCTAATGTTATTCGTCCTTGTCTTATCATACAAAGTATTCATTATATTTTAATATAAATTTTTTCCAAATTTAAATTCTTAATTAAAAAGAAAGCTAGATAATTAAAAATCATATTTCTCTTATATCTTTCGACCACTACTTTCAGTTGATTTGTGAGTCGTCCCTAATTTATCTAATTATTGATTCACGGTCAACAAAAATCAGCTGTCATGAATATACAAAATGTAAATGTTTTGTGACTGTCGTGCCCCTATATGCTTTAAGTCTATTCATTAGTTGTTGCTAATATACACTCATCTGTATATATATCATCTAAATATATGTATATTTATGCCTCTCTAAATATATATATATATATGCATTCGTATAGTCGTAAATCTAAGCAGAATTATTTATTTGTATCGTTCTGCCATGATGATATTCGCTTATTTTGTGTACTAAATTCAAAATTCGCATTTGAATGTTTTCAAGTTCATTGTTTGTGTATGAAAGGTATTTTTATATATTTTTAATATGCGAAGCTCCATGATTTAAGGCAAACATAACTAAAAGGTATGTATACATATATACATATATTCATATATACATAAATATGTATGTATTGCAAATTGTATGTATTTTGAGGTTGATTATCAATGGCTAAGGTAAGAGAAATAGATTATTTATTTAAAATAAAATAAATGCTTTACTTGGAAAACACCGAACACTGTTAGCTACTCTGGGAATTGACCAATTAAGTTAACTGACTTTTGGTATTAAAGAAACAAAATGTTTTCGTTTACATTTACAAAAATTTAGAACGACGTATCTCGGCTTATCAATTACGTACGATTGATTCTGTCGAAGATGAGTCTTCCTCATCTGGAAGGGAAGATAGTTCACCTGAATCGCCCCAGCAATATCAACAGCTGCAACAGCAACAACCTGGCGTATATGGCCAATATTTGGGTGTTAATGGTCAGATACAGCATCAAGGACGTTCACGTACTAAGAAGCCAAAGGTTCGCAGTAAATCCTTGCAGCCGCCCACAAATGTGGTACCATGGCGCAAATCGTCTCGTCCACATCGTGGACGTTCTTTGGATAAACAACCATTCCTGCCAGGCTTTAAGCCAGAACCAGTTAAGTCGTGGACCGAAGAAACAATTAGCTTAAAGGCTACACCCATTGAGAAAAAGAAACCCACACCCAAATTGGAAGCAGCTCAGGTTGTCCTCAAGTCCATTAAGACGGAACGTGATCAAGGCATCATGAGCCTGGGTGCTACGTTAGAACAGATTATTGCAGGAAAGACTGAAAAAGAGGCTGTGCCTTGGATAACTATGCGCGAAAAGCTTAAGCAGGTGGAAAGTGTTCAGGAACAGCTAAGCAAATTTGATCTAGATGAAGTCTATTTGCGTCCATTTGAGGGTCAAATAGAGACAGACGAACAGCTACCACAACAGGCTCAAGTGGAGCAAGTGCAACGCAACAAAGAGATTCAACGCCTTAAGAGTATGGAGAGCGTAGAGATCATGGAAATGACTGATCAGATCGACAAGCTTATTACTCAGCAACAGAACAATAAGGATCTGATTCCATGGAAGGAGATGCGTCAACAACTGAAGAGTGTACAACGGGTAACCAATCAAATCGATAAGTTCAAGATTGAAGAGGTTGAGTTACGTCATCTGCAAGCACAGCAGGCTATTAGTGAAGAGTTCCAGGATACAACTGAAGAAACAGTTGTGATGACCATCGATGATTCTTCAAAGAGTTCCATTTCAAAGGTTATGCATCGTGATGAGATTCAGCACTATGAAGATCAATCAAATCTCTATAAGCAGCAGTTCATCACAACGGAAGATATTAATATTATGCATCTTTCGGAGCGTGAGAGACTGGAGGCACAAAGACTTATTAAGGAGCAACAGGCTGTTAACTGGAGACAGCAACAGCAACGTCCTCAACTGCAACCACTCACATCTGTCGAGGATACAATTCATTCCGAAACTATCGAAAGGCAGAAACTACTGCAGCAACAAAGTCTAATTGAGGAGGCGCAGCGTCAACAATTTGTTCAAATTGAAGATTCGCAGATGATGACTCTTGAGGAATTTGAGCATCAGAAGATGATCAATCTGCGCACACAAGGGGAAGCTTATGACTGGCGTCAACCGCGTCAGCCGCAGAAGTTTATCCAGGTGGAAGATTCATCATTGCTACACCTGCAGGAACGTGAGGATACACAGGAGCAGCAGCTATTGCAGCAGCAGTCTGTGATGTGGGAGCGAGGCAAGAAAAAACCTCAGCAGGTACAGCAATTGCAACCCCAACTTCCAGTCGAAGAGCAATATGTAGAGAAACCAAGGACTTATGAGGAAATGCATGATGAATTGGTTGAACCCGTTGCAGTTCAACAACCACAGCCCGTACCTGTTATGTGGGAGCGTGGCAAAAAGAAACCAGTTCAACCAGTGCAGAAGACCTTTGAAGAGCTTCACGATGTTTTGGATGAGCCAGTGCCAGTACAACAGCCGGAGCTAGTTCCAGTTGTATGGGAACGTGGAAAGAAGAAGCTCGTTGCTCAGGAAGTTACTAGTATTCAGGAAACTGTGGCGTCGTCCCAAGTGGTTGAGCAACAAATTGTTGAGGACACCAAGAAGACTGCAGTCCGTAGGGTAATTCCACCACGTGAGCCTGAACAAAAGGTGGAGCAAGTTTCACTTAAGCCGACGCCAAGGCAACGTCCAAAGGAAGTACAAAAAACTGAAGAGTTCCAACTAAAACCACTTAAGAGCACCAGAACAATACAACAAACCGTTCAGGAGGTAGCTCAATTAACTACCGAATTAGCTACGGACGAGCTGGTTGAGGAAGTTGTAACTAAAGAAGAGGATCAGTCACAGCCTGAAGTTCCTAAGACATTAGAAGTTGCTGTTGACACTTTGGGGGAAGAAACCGTGAAACCAGAGGAGCCTCAACCGCAGCCAGTAATGTGGCAGCGTGGAGTCAAGAAGACTAAACAAGCAGAAACTCAAGA
>JBAMBS010001967.1:0-29981 GCA_037044455.1 Zygothrica quintamaculata
AATTCGAATATCTAAAACAAACTTGTGGTAGAGTACGAACATTAAGAATCGAGATTCTGAATTTGGTTGCTCCATCTCTTATATTGCGCGCACCACTTAACCCCCGGGCTCCATAGCACCACTTTTAATGATGTTTAACTTCCGAGTTTTTTTAATCAATCTTACCCAGATTTACAACATAGATCAAGAATAGTCTAGCTATGATGTGTGCCAAAAAGAATTTCAATCGGTTGAAAATTGTGCTCAATAATCGTTTTTTTCGAATTGCGGATGTCAGGATGGAAATTCAAAAATCAAAAACAAACTCGTATAGCGCAGGAAAAAAACGAATCTAAGTTAGAATTTGGTTGCTCTAGCTCTTTAAGTCTCTGAAAACAGGCGTTCATACAGACGGACGGACAGACGGACAGACGAACATGACTAGATCAACTCGTCTTGTCGTCCTGGTTAAGAATATATATACTTTATTGGGTCTCCGATGATTATTTCTATGTGTTACATACTTTTCGATTTTGTACATTTCCAATAGCTCAGCTTTGCTTCTTTTTTACAAAAAGGCAAAGGGCCTAAAAACAAGTAAGAAATCTGTACTCGAGTGTACCCGACTACGAGAGTCCCCTTGCCTACAGACACAGCCAAACACACACATACAGACACAAACGCATCCAGGGACGAGGTGGGGCCTGTATGGCAAAGTGCTTTAACATGGCAAATTCCAGCGCGATCATTCGATGGGAGACTGCCCAAGATGAGAAGACGGAAATCCACTACACGTCTGTCTCATACTAAGCGGTTTACTGGTTTGCGTCTGAGCCGAATCGGTCGGCAGTTATCAGCACCGGATGCTGGCAACAAATATCATCAGCCTGGCAGTAGGCATAAAATGCAAATGAATAGTATGCTGGTTGTGAAAAAGTTAATTACTCCAGGTGGCATTCAGAAGTCACCCGTGGAATCATTCACGACTGAGGCACGAATTCTGGAGACCCCGGCACCCATTGCAAAGAAGAGTGGTACTGAGTCGGTGGCATGCTTGGCTGGCGCAGCGAACACTGCTACAAGCAAAATGGAGGCAGATCCATTTGCAAGAAAGGAGAGGTTGTGTAGATGCCCAACCATATCACGCTTTTGAAAGAAAAAACCCCGGAAGAGGAAGGAACTTGTGCAACACCGAAGAACGCAATAAGCTCAATAAGTGAGAAGAGAAACTCACCACCTAAACGCGCACATGTAAGCTCCTCAACTCCTGAGGCCCAAATTATGGAGATGGTCACTATACTGGACAAAACTTTCTTCCTAGTAATGGAAAAGAAGCCAGCAGTGCGTCATGTTAACCAGACATGAAGGACTCCCTGCTCCAGCTGAAAAACTTGCAAAGATCGAAAAGTCGGCATCTATACGAGAAAGCGAAAGCGCCTGCCCTCACTGGAGCTATACTAAGTACCATGCAGGCCAAAGAGGGGGAGAAAGCAACGCAAATGACCCAACCGTCGCGGAATTGCAGTGAAGTAGCTAAAAACCAAGTACCGCAGGTCAGAGGAGGTAAGCGAGATCGTAAACCGAAGGGCAGACATGACTCCCAAAGAACAGCAGCAGCAAAAGTGGCAGAAAGCTAGTCGTAAAGTCAAGCCCACATCACACCGCAAACAGCGTCCTGATCCCATAGTGGTAAAGATCCCTGACCCGGCGAATTACGCGAATGTTCTAGCAACGGTGCAAACCAAGAGCGTACTACAATTATAGAGGGACAGCGTGTGTGGAGTAAGACGTACTGCGGCAGGAGAACTATTGCTTAAAATGCGAAAGTCGGCAGACGACTCCACTACCAAACTGCAGCGGACTGCACAGGAGGCTCTTAGGGATCGAGCAATAGTTAAGATCATTTTGGAAAAGGTACTCGAAGAAATACGAAGCCGATGAGGTGCTGAAAGAGGTACCTATGGTGATATACCAGCTGAAGCTGTTCGGAAGGTGCGAAAAGGCTACAGGCGGATTCAAACAGCCACTCTAACCCTGATGAAGGAATTGGCAAACACGCTTCTCACTGTAGGAAGCGTCCAAGTAGGTTGGGCAGTCTGCAGGATCCGCAGCAAAGTAGAGGCTAGGCAGTGCTATAAGTGTCTGGAGTTCGGTCATATAGCAGCTAGATGCGGAAACCAAGCTGATGCCTCCAAGCTATGCTTCCAGCTCGGACAGACGACAACCATGCAGTCCAAAGGTTGTCAAAACCAACCATGCTGCATACTCGTGCACCCGGAAAGGAGGGAAAGAACCAGGCTCACCATACCTTAAGCAAAATGTGCCCGGAGTATTTGAAGGCCACCACCACCGTCACAATTAGGTTTATTCAACTTAACTTAAATCACTGCAGAGTAGCGCAAGATCTCCTCGCTCAGACTGTTGGAAGCACGAGAATCTTGCCATCTAAGTTTTATTTTTTCATTTTGATTTTTTTTTCTATTAAGGAAGCCGAGGTCCTAGACCTCTTAGTGTCCTTTCTATAATCAAGATTGCCCTTTGCGCACCGGCTCCACTAAGGTCACAATTCAGCATTAAATTTCCTCCTTCTGGGCATCCGGCTCACAGGTTTGAGTGATTTGGCGTCCATGGCAGCTATCAGCCTGGCTCCAAAAGCACGAGCGCGGGAGCGCCAGATCTGGAGCTGTGGACAACCAGCACATCAACGTTCACAGAGATCGCGTGTGCTAATGGCTACGTACGGGCTAAGTGGTGTGGCATATTCATTTACAGCTGCTACATAGCCCTAAGCGACTTCCATCGAAGGACTTTACCACATGGGTAAATGCCATGTTAGACGATGCGCGGAGCCACTCTCCAGTAGTAATAGCTTGGCGACTGTAATGCATGGGCTGTCGAATGTGGGGAGTGCCAGGACATCTCCCAAGGGCAGGATGCTGATAGATAGTCGTGGCATCACTCAACGTGATCCTGCTTAATAATGGCATTGAGCACAACCTTTAGCTAATGCAGGGAGACACTCGACCGTAGACGTCACCTTCGCTAGTCCTGCCCTAGCACGGGGGGCTAGCCTTGGTCAGTGGATAGCCTATACATTCACAGCGACCACCTGGCTATAGTGTTCTCTGTGTCTGCTGCAACGGCAAAACACCAACGAGTACAGCAAGACAGCCACGCGCGCTGGTCCCAAAATGCAATGGATGAACAATCCTTCCGGGTGTCCATATCCCACGCGCAGTTTGAGCCAAGCACGGACCCGGACTCATACGCCGATAACGTTGCCGGTGCGTTAGCTTACGCATGTAACGCGGTATATCCGAGACAACCTCCAGTCACTTACCCAACAAACTCTGCCGAGGGTATAGTGAAATACACGTGACGGAAATCACGGAAGCAGCAATGCGGATCCGAAACGGAAAAGCTCTAGGACTCAATCCGTCTCAATCGGTAAGACCCTTCGCTACCATGAAGACAGCAGTGCTCGCTGATTTCTTGAATGTGTGCATAGGGAAAAGGGCATTCCTGAAAAGGTGGAAGCTACAAATGCTGGTACTGCTCCCGAAGAACAACAAACCAGCGGACGACCCATCAGCATACAGACTTCTTTGTATGCTGGACGTGACCGGTAAATTGTTCGAACGGATCATCAGTGACAGACTGGTAATGGCACTGGAAGAACGGCAAGGGCTCTTAAACTGGCAATTTGGGTTCCGGAAAAAAGAAGCACCATCCATGCTATCAATGCAGTGGTGGACATCGCTACCGCAGCCATAAAGAGTACGCGATGGAAAAGTGGCACAAAGCAGTATTGCCTAATCACGACACTAGACGTGAAAAATGCCTTCAACTCCGCAAATTGGTATTGCATAATCAGTGCCTTAGAGCATAACTAAGGGCTACCGGAGTACCTGAGGAGCCTGATCCAAAACTACCTCACAGACAGAATACTGCTCTACGACACGGCAGAAGGTCGACGGCAGTACATCATCACAGGCGGTGTTCCACAAGGCTCGGTGCTGGGCCCAGTACTGTGGAACGTGATGTATAATGCAGTACTGCTACTGGATACACCACAGGGGACCCAAATAGTGCGATTTGCGGGCGATATCGCCATAGTCGTGGTCGCTAAACAACTTCAGGAGGTGGAAGCTAAAACAAATGCCACCGTCCAGCAAGTTACCGATTGGCTACACGATAATGTACTATCGCTAGCCTTTCGCAGGACTGAGGGAGTCCTTATCAGCAGTCGGAAGATGGTTGAACATGCCACGATACAGGTTGGAGGCTGCACAATAACCTCCAAGTCTGCACTACTATACCTTGGAGTTAAGATAGATCATCGGCTATCTTTCATGTACCACCTACAGTATGCTACTGAAAAAGCAGCTAAAACAGCAACAGCACTCGGCCGACTCATGGTGAATGTTGGAGGTCCCCACCAACGAATCCGTTCGTTTATAATGCAAGTGGTCAGGCCGGTAATAATGTATGCGGCACCGATCTGGGCCAATGCTATGGCGATGAAGTCTTTCGGGCTGGCATGTAGGGCCACTTACCGCACGTGCGCCCTACGGGTCACCAGTGGCTTCCGCACAGTATCCAATGATGCAGTGTTGGTACTGGCAAGTATGATCCCAATCGACCTCCTAGCGGGAGAGTCGAAGAACCCAGAAGACGCAATAGAAGGAAGACGACAGATAACCCTGCAGCATTGGCAACAGCGGTGGTCTTAATCAACCAGAGGCAGCTGGACGAGAATGATTATGAAGACGCGGAACATGTCCTTTTTGTCTATCCACGATTTACTGCAGAACGGGAAGAGGTTAGCCTAATTATCGGGAGACCCTTCATAGTCACTAACTTTTTAGACATCCTGCTTAGCTCAGAAAATAATTGGAAAGCGATTAGCCACACTTGTGCGGTAATCATAAAATCACTGCATCGCGCTGAAAGACAGCGTAACCTGAACTTCAGACTCTAGACGAGTTCTAGACGAGGTTTTCATGCCATCTCCCCCTCGTGAAGTTATACCTATCGGTTCAGTACCTCGGGAGGAAACGGGAAGGTGGGTTAGGTTTTAGTGGGTGTGGGTGCCACACTCCAGCTTTAAAAGCTTTCCCCTTTATACAAAAAAAAAACAAGTAAGAAGTCTGTATTCTAGTGTACCCGACTGCGAGAGCCCCTTTGCCTACATATACAGCCATACACATACAACCATTAGCCATTGCGCGCACCTTTTAGCCCCCCACGCTCTATAGCGCGGTACTCAATGGTGTATAACTTCCGTGTTTATTCTTCAATTTTAACGAAATTCCCAACGTAGATCAGAAATAGTCCATTTAATATGTGTGCGAAAAAGAAATGTGGTCAATTAAAAATTGTACCTTATAATCTATTTTTTCAAATTGCGAGGGTCAGGGGAGAAAATTTGAAAATCTAAAACAAATTCGTATAGCGTACGAACATAAAAAATCTACGTTCCAAATTTCGTTGCTCTAGCTCTTATTTTGCGCGCACTACATTACCCCCCCCGGGGCCTATAACGTCACTTTTGATGATGTATAGCTACCGAGATTTTTGACCAATCTTACCCAAATTCACAACATGGATCTAATTATGATGTGTACCAAAAATAAATTTGATCGGTTGAAAATTGTGCTTAATAATCGTTTTTTTCGAATTGCGGGGGTCAGGGGAAGAAATTGAAAAATCAAAAACAAACTTGTACAGCGTACGAAAATAACGAATCTAGGTTTAAAATTTGGTTGCTCCAGCATTTATAGTCTCTGAGAAACAGGCGTTCATGGACGGACGGACGGACAGACAGACGGACAGGGCTAGATCGATTCAGCTAGTCGTCCTGATCAAGAATATTTATACTTTATGGGGTCTCCGATGATTATTTCTATGTGTTACATGCTTTTGGATTTTGCACATTTCCAAAAGCTCCGCTTTGCTCTTTTTTAAAAAAGGCAAAGGGGCTAAATAAAAACACGCTGGTCCTTGGAGTTCGGTCACATGGTCAGACGCTGCAAAAGTGAAGTTGATAAGTCCAATTTGGTGTATCAATACACCACCTCAATAAGTTGATACGTCCTTCGAGGAATTCGTACGAGTATTGCTGATGGGAATAAGGTTGAATAGCTGTTACGTTCCGCCAAGCTAGGATCTAGAAAAGTTTAATCAAATGCTGTCAAACATTACCGAAGACGCCCGAGGCCGTGCACCAATAGTGATTGCAGGTGACTTTAACGTGTGGGCTGTCGAATGGGGCAGCAAAGAGACGAATCCCAGACGATTCATCCTGTTGGAACAACTCTCAGCAATTGAGCTACGAGTAGCAAATACCTTGGAGTAGCAAACTGGAAGGCCGAAAGGGGATCTATCATTGATCTCACATTTCTGAACCCCTCATTATGCAGGTAAACTGTCTGGAAGGTAAGCAAAGAGTTCACGCCTAGCGACAATAAAGCGATCTTCTGCGCAATCGGTGGAAAAAGGCGTAGAGCCCAACGGCCAATCGTAAGCGGCGTAAAGTGGAAAGCCAGCTGTTTCGGCACCGCGATATTCAAAGACTTTCTCCTACAAAGTCAGTGGAACCCGGTAAGCGCAGCAGGGGACACGACAAAAAATCTATCTGCGAGGCTAGTTGATGCGTGCAACGCAGCTATGCCCAGTGGACGGAGAACATTAGCCACCTCAGGAAGATGTGTCTGCGAGCAAGGCAACTGTGGCAACTGCGGCTGAGAGATCTTAGGCTGACCAAGCGAGCGCTTAAGCAGTCAATTAAAACTAACAAATCCGAGTGCTTTGGGAGCATTTGCATGGATGCAAATGTTGACCCCTGGCGCACTGCCTATAAGGCAGTCACAAAGACAATTAGAAGCCAGGAGACGTCCAGAGTGACTTGCCCAAAACTACTGAGAAATATAGTAACGGCGCTATTCCGTCAGCATACGCAAATACAGGAGAGAACCCCCGACACATAAGTAAGTTAGTGGTTGTAGATCGAGATTTCACAAAACCATGTTGGCTAGGTGAAATAATCGAACTACAAAAGTGCTGTAGCTGAGACGTTATCAATTTCTCAAGCACTTTAGGAATAGCAGACAACTTGGAAATACCCCTATAGTTCTTAATATCAGACATTGAACCATTCTTATGGAGAGGAATTATATATGATTCCTTCCAAATAGTTGGGAATGAACTGGAACTAACAGACAACTCAAATAATTTAAATAAAGGCTTACATAGAGAACCAGCACAGTATTTGAGAACACATGCAGGAACTCCATCGGGCCCGGGGGAATAAATTGGTTTAATTATATTAAGTTCGCTATATAGCGAACTTTCGAGGATAACGGGATTAAAAATGCAGCTAGAAGTATTTAGCCTATACGGATAGTAACTATCACGAGTCGAACTAGTGGATGAATACGTAGATTGAAAGAAATCTGCAAATAAATCGGCTGCCGCCTGATCAGAGTTTGCTGTCATTCCTTCATAACTAACAGAATTAGGTAAAGTAGATGCCTTACGCTTATTGTTAACAAAGTTAAAAAATTGCTTAGGATTTTGCCGAAATTGTAATCGGCAGCGCCCTAGATAATTATTATAACAAAGCGTATTGCATGAGATAAAGTTTGTTCTGGCAATAACATACCGAGATAAATCGGTAAGTGTTCTTGTAGACTTAAATCGTTTATAATATCTGGATTTAATATTTTTAAGCATAGCTAATTCCTTGGAGAACCATGGAGGTCTATTCGTCCTCTTTTGGAGCACCAAAGGAACGCAACTATTAAAAAGTTTATCCAAAATATTATAAAAGATTGAAGTCGCTTTATTAATGTCAGAACAAACGTATAAAGGAGCCCAGTTAGTTTTAGAAATAAGAAAATTAAGTTTGAAAAAGTTGCATTTTTTAAAACACCTAGACTTAACACCAGGGTTACACGAAGATGGTTCTACTTGAAGTAGGCAACTCAAGAAGTATTTTTAAAGTTGGATGGTAGCGATCTTCAGGAACAACAAGAGCACAAGTTTGCTCTATTGTAACATTAGATGAATCCGATGCAAAAATAAGGTCAAGTAAACGCCCATTACAATTACGGACAGCATTAACCTGACAGACTGACAATTCTAATAAAGATTCAATAAATTCATTGACAGTTACTGGTGACACAACATTAGTGGTAGTAGGAGATTGTGACCAGTCAACATTTGGCAGATTAAAATCAGCCAAAAACAAGCAAGTAATCATTGTTAGAAAGCTCGGACGAGATAGAACGGATAACGGACAAATGTTTGAAATAAATTGCAGAATCCGAATTAGGCGGAATGTAGGAACAAGTTACAAATAGGTTGATATTATTAATATTGATTTTTACAGCAGTAAATTCAATATTAGAAGAACTGTCAATGACTATTGGCTGAGATGGAAGACTACAGCGAACAGCAATAAGTACGCCACCACCAGGGCGAAGTGAACGGTCTTGTCTGAAACAAGTGTATCTATTTGACAAAATAGATAAGTCAGCAATATCAGGCTTTAACAGTTTCAGTAAAGACATATGTTAGAGTCAAAAGAGAAACTATCTAAATAAAGCTTAGAGAGTTTCGATTTTAGGACCTCTAACATTTTGGTAAGTAATAAGAAGGGAGGTTATTAGTTTTTTGAAGAGAGAGAAGATGAAACGCCATTAGCATTTCGTGGCAGTACAATTGGAGGCCGATTTCGGTTTTTGGGAACAAACTCTTTTATAACTAGATCATTGGGCCAAAAACTTTTGCAACAAACTGTGTTGAAAAGTATCAGCCGAGATACTAATTTTAAAAGAGGATATTTCCCTGATATAATTAAAATCAAATTTCCTCACCGAAATATTTAATTTTTTAAAATCTAAGTCGGACAATTTCAAATTCGATTGGATGTAAGAGTTTACATCATCAATCGAAGTATCCGGCGATAGCCTGGATACGAAAATTTGCTTCCTATACGGAACAACAGACAGGGGCTTAACGGAAGTGTTAGCCTCAGGAGGTAATCTCACCGTTTGAGGTGGATTATTAATGGGATTGTTAATAGGTAGCACCTGTGGAGTCATACTAACACTATTGGAGTTATCCACATTTATTATTTTCGGTGGGAATTGGGGAACAAAAACTCATCAACTGTACTGAATTATTATTCACTACAGCTGCTGGTGATAACGGACATAGCATTGGGGTCGGCAAAGTTAATGAGCCAGAAGAACAAGGTATATCTATCGTCGGCTCAGACGATTGGGATGATAATTTTAAGTTATTAAAATTATCATCCAAATTTTTAAAATCCCCATGCAGTTTAGTAAAGGCTGCTCTTAGGGTATCAAAACCGCGCCTTGTCTGCCTCATGAACTTTTGAAAGTTCATTTCAGCTTCGCGACAAGACTCGCAACACCACCTAAGACCGGACTTATTACTAATCAGGTCTTTAATTCTGCTTGTGTAACCGGCACACTTAATATGTATGACGTTGTCACACAGCCAACAATCAATTAAATCAGCTTTGATGTCTGAAGGACATTTGCAATTTTTTGCACAGCAGACAAACATAGTTATAAAGTCGGTAAGCTCGAGTAAAATAGTGTACTGCTCACGAAAAAACAAAAGAGAAGATAAGATATCAATAATAGCACAAAAACAAAAATTAAGCTAACTAACGGAAGATTATCTCTACAGCTGCCGAAAGTGTAAACAACACCAATAAAGTAAGGTGAATATGCAAAAAGAGCAATGAAAAAGTACCGAAATAAATAAAACTTACCACAGCACAGCTGCACACAAAAACAAATAATAAGACCAAAAATGAAAACAAAAACAAAATATAGAGAGACAATTGAAGCACAAGCACAAATAAAATATTTGTCACAAAAAGAAAATAATAGATAAGCACGTTAAATAGCACCAACATGGAACGAAACTAAGTTAATTTATTTAAATTAGATTAATTATGAAATATTTAATATTAATATAATTCAAAAACACAATAATTAAATATTAAATAAGAAGAACACAAAAGTACGTCTATACACAACGAAGGTTACGATATATCATACTAATTCTTCACTTATAGTATACTAATACTGTACTAATACTATGCTATACTAATACTATACTAATACTATACTAATACAATACTATACTAATGCTATACTAATGCTATACTATACTAATACTATACTTATACTATACTAATACTATACTAATACTATACTAATACTATACTAATACTATACTAACACTATACTAATGCTCATACTAATGCTATGCTAGTACGATCCAAAGAGTACTGTGCTGTTGTGACTTTGGATATACGAAATGCCTTTAACTCAGCGAGATGAGCGTAGCATTAAATATGCTCTTCTTAGAATTGGTATACCCAGTTACCTGCTAAGAATCATTACAAGCTACCTCTCTGACAAGGTGCTCGAGTACGAGACCGACAGGGGTCCCCAACGGTACACGGTGACAGCTGGTGTTCCACAAGGATCGGTTCTAGGACCACTCCTGCGGAATATTATCTACGACGAGGGCTTCAGAATCCAGCTACCCTTGGGGTGCATACTAATTGAGTTCGCTGACGACCTTGCAATGGAGATAGAAGAAGTGGAAGCTGCTGCAACTGCATCCATTGGAACCATATCAAGTTGGATGGAGGAGGCCGGACTGGATCTAGCAGGATATACAATCGGAAGCTGTCCTAATAACGAGCAGAGAAAAAAACTGAGTTCATCAATGTTAAGGTTGGCGATGCAACAATAAGGTCGAAACCGTTTATCAGGTATCTTGGTGTCATGCTAGACAACAGACTTAGCTTCCATCCACACATGGAGTACGTCAATAAGAAGGCGTCGAAAATGCAGGGGGATCTCTCAAGGATGCTTCCCAAAATTGGCGGACCGAAACCTGGAACACGTCTACTTATGGCGAGCGTAGTTGCCTCAATATTGCTATATGCTGCACCCTATATGGGCATCAGCAGTAGCAAAAACCAAGTCCTGGCACGGAAATTGACGACGCGGTACAGGTTGGCAGCACTACGGGTAATATCCGGACTCAGAGCTGTCTCCAAGGACGCTGCACTTCTCCTTGCAGGTATGATCCCAGTGGACATACTAGCAAGTGAAATGATAGCAATACACAAGGGTCCCGTGACCCCCGCAAATCAAAAAAATAGATTATAAGGCACAATTTTTAACCGGTTAAATTTATTTTGGCACACATATTAAATAGACTATTTCTGATATTCGTTGTGAATTTCGTTAAGATTGAACAATGAGCACGGAAGTTATACAACATTAAATACCACTGTATAGAGCGTGGGGGGCTAAAAGGCGCGCGCAATGTCCAAGTACGTGAAGAACTGTGTGTTTGTATTAGTTTGTGTGTGTATGGCTGTATATGTAGGCAAAGGGGCTATCGTAGTCGGGTACACTCGACTACAGACTTCTATCTTGTTTCGAATTGTGGTGGTCAGGGAAGATATTTAAAATTAAAACTCGTATAGAGTACGAATATAACAAATCTAGATTCCAAATTTGGTTGCTCTTATTTTTCGAGCACCACTTAATCCCCCACACTCATTAATGCCACAATTAATAATGTATAACTTCCGAGTTATTTGATCAATTTTAACGAAGTTTACAACATAGAACATTGTGCAATTGTGTGTAATAATTAGCCCCTTTGCCTTTTTGTAAAAAAGAAGCAAAGCGGAGCTATTGGAAATGTGCAAAATCGAAAAGTATGTAACTCATAGAAATAATTATCGGAGACCCAATAAGGTGTATATATTCTGGATCAGGACGACAAGACAAATCGATCTAGCCATGTCCGTCTGTCCGTAAGTCCGTCTGTATGAACACCTGTTTCTCAGACTATAAGAGCTAGAGCAACTAATTTTTAAATTTAGTTTTGTTATTTTCGTACGCAATAAGAGTTTGTTTTTGATTTTTGAATTTCCTCCCTTGACCCCCGCAATTCGAAAAAAAAACGATTATTAAGCACAATTTTCAACCAATCGAATTTCTTTTTAGCACACATCATAGTAAGACAATTCTTGATCTTTGTTGTAAATCTGGGTAAGATTGCTCAAAATTAAAAACAATCTTGTGTAGCGTACGAAATAACAAATCTAAGTTTAAAATTTAGTTGCTCTAGCCTTTATAGTCTCTGAGAAACAAGCGTTCATACGGACGGACGGTCGGACGGAACTCCTGTTTCTCAGACACTATATGAGCTAGATCTACCAAATATTAAGAGCTAGAGCAACCATATTTGAAATCTGAATTTGTTGTATTCGTACGCTGTACGAGTTTGTTTTAGATTTCCGAATTTCTTCCCCTGACCACCCCAATATGAAAAAATCGATTATAAGCACAATTTTCAACCGTTCAAATATTTTTTCGGGCGCACATAATAATTTTTGAATTTTTTCAAGATTGAACAATTAACACGGAAGTTATACGACTTTAAGTAACACGCAATAGAGCGCGGTGGCTAAATGCCGCGAACAATGGCTTAAAGTGAGTATATATGTGTATTGCTGTATATGTAGGCAAAGGGGCTCTTGTAGTCGGGTGCACTCGACTACAGATTTCTTACTTGTTAGTTGTTGTTTGTGTTATTTATGTTTACATTTTGGGCTGCAGTTAAAATTCAATAACAACTTATTTTCCGTTAGTTTTAATTTTTGTTATTGCTTTATTATTGCTATCTATTCTTCTTTTTTTTTCTTTCGTGCGCAGTACACTATTTTGCTTGAGCTTATTGATTTTATAATCATGTTTGTTCTGCAAAAACTTGCAAATGGCCTTCTGACATCAAAGCTGATGTTATTGATTGGTTGTGTGACAACGTCATACTCATTAAGTGTGCCAGTTATACAGCCAGAATCAAAGACCTGATTGCTTATAAATGTGGTCTTAGCCTAAGACTCTTAGGTGGGGTTTCAAAAGTTCATGAGGGAGACAAGGCGTGGTTTTGATGCCCTAAGAGCGGCGTTTACCAAACTTTATGGAATTTCAAAAATTTGGATGGTTATTTTAATTGTAATCGTCTGAGCCGACGAAAAATTTACCTTGTTCTTCTGGTTCAATAACTTTTCCTACCTCAATGCTATGTCCGTTATCACCAGCAGCTGTGGTGAATAATAATAATAATAATTCAGTGTAGTTTATGAGTTTTTGTTCCCCAATTCCTACAAATGTCAATAATATAGCGCATATTACAACTTCTTCCGTTGCTAATAGCGTTACTATTACCTCACAAGTTTTACTTATTGTTAATCCACCTCATACGCTGATTACCTTCAGAGGCTAATACTTCCGTATTCCGTATTTCTGTTATTCCGCATAAAAAGCAAATGTTCGTATCCAGGCTATCGCCGGATACTTCGGTTGATGATGTAAACTCTTACATTCAATCGAATATGAAATTGTCCGAGTTTAAAAAACTATTTATTTTGGTAAAGAAACTTAACTTTAATTATGGCAGAGAAATATCCTCTTTAAGAATTAACGTTCAGGCTGATGTTTTCCACACACTCTGTTGCAAAACTTTCTGGCCCAAAGATCTAGTTATAAAAGAGTTTTTTTTCCCAATAACCGAAATCGGCCTCCGATTGTGCTGCCACGAAATGCTAAGAGCATCTCATCTTCTTTCGCAACAAAAAACTAAGAACTTCCTTTCCTATTACTTATCCAAATTATAGAGGTCTAAAATCAAAACTGTCTAAGCTTTATTTAGATAGTTTTTCTTTTGACTCTAACATGATAGTTTTTACTGAAACGTGGTTAAACCCCAAAATTGCCGATTTATCTATTTTCTGTAATATATACACCTGTTCCAGACAAGACCGTTTACTTCACCTAGGTGGTGGCGTACATATTGCTGTTCGTTCTAGCCTTCCATCTCAGTCAATAGTCATTGACAGTTCGTTTAATATTGAATTTACGGCTGTAAAGATTAATATAAACAATATTAATTTAGTTGTAACCTGTTCATATATTCCTCCACATTCGGATTCCGCAAGTAATTCTAGACATTTGTCCGCCATCCGTTCTATCTCGTCCGAGGTATCCAGCAATGATTTCTTGCTTGTTTTTGTCGATTTTAATCTGTCAAATATGGACTGGTCACATTTACCGAATACCTCTAATGTTGTGTCACCAGTAACCACGGTTGCCACTTCAAAAATTTTTAATGATCCAAAAAAATATTAAAAATGAGCCAATTTTAATAAAAAAGAGCCAAATTTTAATATATTATTTATATTGATTTTTTTTTAACTTTTATCATAAGAAAGTAATATAAAAACATAAAGGAGCGAAATTCAATAAAAGTGGGCCAAAGAGCCAACGAGAATTAAAAGAGCCAGTTTTGGCTCAAAAGAGCCAAGTCTGGCAACCGTGCCAGTAACTGTCAATGAATTTATAGAATAGTTATTATTATAATGGGCGTTTGCTTAACCTTATTTTTGCATAAACACACACAATAGAGCAAACTTGTGCTCTCGTTGTTCCGGAAGATCACCAACATCCTGCTTTAAAAATACTATTTGAGTTTCCTACGTTTGAATAATCATCTTCGTTTAGCTCTTGCGTTAAGTCTAGGTGTTTTAAAAAAATGTATAAATATTTTTGTTCTGACATTAACAAAGCTACTTAATCTTTAATGATATTTTGAATAAACTTTTTGATAGTTGTGTACCTCCGGTGCTCCATAAGGAGACAAATAGACCTCCATGGTTCTCTTAGCAATGTTTAAAAATATGAAATCAGGATATTATAAACGATTTAAGTAATCAAGAAAATTTACCGATTTATCTCTGTATGCATTGGCAGAACAACCTTTACCTCATGAAATACGCTTTGTTGTAATAATTATTTATCTCGTTGCCGTTTACAATTCCGGCAAAATCCTAAACAATTTTTTAACTTTGTTAACACTAAGCGTAAAGCATATACTTTACCCAATTCTGTTAGTTATGAAGGCATAACAGCCAACTCTGATCAGGCGGCAGCCGATTTATTTGCAGATTTCTTTCAATCTACGTATTCATCCACTAGTTCGACTCGTGATAGTTATTATTCGCATAGGCTTAATACCTCTAGCTGCATTTTTAATCCCGTTGTCCTCGAAAGTTCATTACGAAGTGAACTTAATATCATTAGCCCAATTTATTCTCTTGGGCCGGATGGAGTTCCTTTATGTGTACTCAAATACTGTGCTAGTTCTCTATGTAAACCTTTATTTAAATTATTTGATTTTTCTGTTAGTTCCAGCTGATTCCTAATCATTTGGAAGGAATTATATATAATTCCTCTTCATAAGAATAGTTCAATGCCTGATATTAAGAACTATAGGGGTATTTCCAAATTATCTGCTATTTCTAAAGTGCTTGAGAAATTGATAACTCTCAGCTTCAGCACTTTTGTTGTTCGATTATATCACCTAGCCAACATGGTTTTGTGAAATCACGATCTACAACCACTTACTTGAATTTAGTTCTTCTGTTATCAAAGGATTTTAAAATAAAATGCAGACTGATGTTATTTACACGGATTTTAGTTAGGCTTTTGACACCATAAATCACACTCTCTTAATTAATAAGTTAAGTTTCATGGGATTTCCTCCTTAACTGAATCGACGATTACCTTCGATCGCGATAAAAGGTGGTCCAAAGAGTAGCTTTTTCGCAGCTTTCGTCACGGTTTCGGCTGGTATACCACCACCAATGAGCTTGGATACCTCTTTCAGTACCTCAGCGGCTTCCGTCCATTATGGAATGTATTTGTACGATTGCCTTTTCCAATTTTCTTGACAATTGCACGATCTCCTAGGGCCTCCTGCGCGGCCCTCTGCAGTTTGACAGTGGAGTGGTCAGCCGCCTTCCGCATTTCGAGCAGGAGTTCTCCTGCCCCTGTGCGACTTACGCTGCGCTCGCTGTCCTTGAATATCTGTAGTGCGCTGTTGGTTTGCACCATTGTCAGGACGTTCGCGTAGTTCGCCGGTTCAGAGCACTTTACCACTTTGGCATCGGGTCGCTGTTTGCGGTGTGGAGTGGGCTTGACCTTACGTCTCGTTTTCTGCCACTTTTGCTGCTGCTGTTCTCTGAGCGTTATTTCTGCCCTTCGCTCAGGCTGGTTTTGGTTGCTATTAAGCACACCCGCTGGCCTTCGACTTTTGCTTCGACGTTGGTTTTGGATCTCCCTTTCCTCTTCTGACCTACGGCACTCGGTGTTTAGCTACTTCGCTGTAACTGCATTTCCGCGACGGTGGGTTTATTTGCGTCGCTCTGTCCACACCTGTTCTCTTGGTTTGTGTGCTACTTAATGTAGCTCCATGTAGATGCCCACTTATCGCTCTTTGTAGATTTTTCAACTGGAGCAGGGAGTCCTTCATGTCTTGGTTAACATGACGTACTGCTGGCTTCTTTTCGATTACTAGGAAGAGAATTTTGTCCAGTATAGCGCCAATCTCCATAATTTGGGCCTCTGGTGTTGGGTAGCTTTCCCGTGCGCGTTTAGGTGGTGTTTCTCTATTCACTTACTGGGCTTGCTGTGTTTCGCTTCCTCAGTGTTTCAGAGGTTCCTTCCTCTTCCGGGATTTTTTTCTGCCAGAAGCGTGATATGGGAGGGGATGTGCACAACCTCTCCTTTTTTGCAAATGGATTTGCCTCCACTTTGCTTGTAGCTGTGTCCGTTGCGCCGGCCAGGCATGCCACCGACGCATTACTCCTCCTCTGCAATGGGTGCTGGGGCCTCCAGAATCCGTGCCCCTGCCGTGGATGGTTCCACGGGTGGATTTTCATTCTTGTGACTGCCACCTGGAGTAATTAAGTTTTTCACAACCATTATAATTTTTTTCATTGCATTTTATGCCTACCGCCAGGCTGATGCTATTTGTTGACCAGCATCCGGCGCTGATAACTGCCAGTCGATTTAGACTCAGACGCACACCACTACACCGCTCAGTATGAGACAGATGTGTAGTGGATTTCCGTGTTCTCATTTGGCCAGTCTCCCGTCGGGTGACGGTGGGCTGTTACTAGGGACACCGATGAGCTACTTGAGAGTGACCACATATGGATCGCGCTGGACTTTGCCATGTTAAAGCCGATCAGACACTTTGCCGTAGAGGCCCCACCCCGTCCCCAAACTGTGTGTATGTGTGAGTATAGCTGTGACTGGGTGTGTGTGTAGGCAAAGGGGCTCTGGTAGTCGGGTACCGTCCACTACACACTTCTTACTGGTTAATGATGTATAACTTCCGAGTTTTTTGATGAATCTTACCCAGATTCACAACGTAGATCAAGAACGGTCTAATTATGATGTGTGCAGAAAAATGAAATTCGGTCGGTGTTGTGTTCTCTGACGGTTTGCCTCAAGAGGGACTGTGCCGTATCGTAGTGGTTATGGTTTAACTGGATGCACTTCATAGTGATTTTTTTTGGACAGAGCGGTTCTTAAAAGAGGGCACCTTTTACTTCCTACAATATGTTTCACTTGCACTTGTCCTTGCAGAACATGTATTGAGGGTCTTCGCCAGGTAGGAGAGCTATTTGCCTACGTTTTCAGCTATACACACACATACATTGCGTGCGCATTTCTCCGAGAGCCCCTTTGTCTACATATACAGCCATACACACACATACTCATAAATACACACAGTTGTACATTTACTAAGCCATTGCGCGTGCCTTTTAACCCAACGCGCTCTATAGCGCGGTACTTAATGTTGTATAACTTCCGTTGTATTGTTCAATCTTAACGAAATTCACAACGTAGATCAAGAATGATCCAATTATAACGTGTACAAAAAAAAATTGATCGGACAAAAAATGTGCTTATTAATCAATTTTTTCGAATTGCGCGGATCATGGGAGGAAATTACAAAATCTAAAACAAACTCGTATACCGTACAAAAGAAAGGAATCTAGATTTAAAATTTGGTTGCGCTAGCTTTTATAACAAACAGGCAGCTTAGTCCCATACATACATCAAGAATGATCTAATTCTGATTGTTACAAAAAGAATCGGTTGAAAATTGTGCTTAATAATCGTTTTTTTTTCGAAATGTTTTGGTCAGGGGAGGAAATTAAAAAATCTAAAACAACCTCGTTTAGCTTTACGAAAATAAAAAAATATAAGTTTAATATTTGGTTTCTCCAGCTCTTATAGTCGTTTGAGAAACAGACGTTCATACGGACAGACGGACAAGCAAACGAACAGCGCTAGATCGATTTAGCTAGTCGTACTGATCAAGAATATTTATACATTATGGGGTCTCCGATGATTATTTCTATATGTTACATACTTTAAGATTTTGCACATTTCCATTAGCTCCGCTTTGCTTCTTTTTATGGCAAAGGGGCTAATAATTAGATAATTTTTAATCTACGTTGTAAGTCTCGTTGAGATTGGATTAAAAGCACGGAAGTTATACATTATAAAGTATCGCGCTATAGAGCGCGGGGGGTAAAAGGCGCGCGCAATGGCTAAGTATTTTTTAGCCCCTTTGCCTTTTTGTAAAAAAAGAGCAAAGCGGAGCTATTGGAAATGTGCAAAATCCAAAAGTATGTAACACATAGAAATAATCATCGGAGACCCCATAAAGTATATATATTCTGAATCAGGACGACAAGACGAGTTCATCTAGCCCTGTCCGTCTGTCTGTCTGTCCGTCTGTCCGTCTGACCGTCTATCCGTCTGTATGAACGCCTGTTTCTCAAAGACTATAAGAGCTAGAGCAACCAAACTTGAAATCTAGATTCGTTATGTTCGTAGGTTATACGAGTTTGTTTTTGATTTTTCAATTTCCTCCCCTGACCACCGCAAATCGAAAAAAACGATTATTAAGCACAATTTTCAACCGATCAAATTTATTTTTGGTACACATCATAATTAGACCACTCTTGATCGATGTTGTGAATTTGGGTAAGATTGATCAAAAATCTCGGAAGTTATAGATCATCAAAAGTGGCGTTATGGGCCCCGGGGGGGTATAGTAGCGCGTGCAAAATAAGAGCTACAGCAACGAAATTTGGCATCTAGATTCGTTATGTTCGTACGCTATACGAGTTTGTTTTTGATTTTTCAATTTCCTCTCCTGACCCCCGCAAATCGAAAAAAACGATTATTAAGCACAATTTTCAGCCGATCAAATTTATTTTTGGCACACATCATAATTAGACCATTCTTGATCGATGATGTGAATCTGGGTAAGATTGATCAAAATCTCGGAAGTTATACATCATCAAAAGTGGTGTTATTGGCCCCGGGGAGGTATAGTAGTGCACGCAAAATAAGAGCTAAGGCAACGAAATTTGGAACGTAGATTCTTTATGTTCGTACGCTGTACAAGTTTGTTTTTGATTTTTCAATTTCCTCCCCTGATTCCCGCAAATCGAAAAAAACGATTATAAGGTACAATTTTTAGCCGATAAGATTTCTTTTTCGCACACATAAGTAGACCATTCTTCATCTACGTTGTGAGTGTCGTTAAAATTGAACGAAAAACACGGAAGTTATACAACAATAAGTACCGCGCTATAGAGCGTGGGTGGCTAAAAGGCGCGCGCAATGGCCAAGTACGTGCAGAGCTGTGTGTATGTATGAGTATGTGTGTATGGCTGTATGTGTAGGCAAAGGGGCTCTCGTAGTCGGGTACACTCGACTACAGACTTCTTACTTGTTTTTTTTTGTATAGGGGGGAAAGCATTAATAACCGAAAGGTGTGGGATTTGCACCCACTAAAACCAGTCCCTACTCTCCGCTTTCCCTCTCGCGGCACTAAACCGGTAGGTATTACCTCACGAGGGGGAGACGGTATGAAAGCCTCATCTAGAATTTCATCTAGAGTTTGAAATCGTGTTGCGCTGTCTTTCAGTGGGACGCAAGGAATGTATGATTTCTGCGCATAAGTGGCTAACTTTTAATCAGTTGTTTTGCGAACTAAGAAGGATATCCATCAAGTCTGGGACTGTGAATGGCCTCCCAATGCCTGGGCTTAGTTCTTCCCGTTCAGCAAAAAATCTAGGACAGACAAAAAATACATTTTCTGCGTCTTCAATGGTCCGCGCACAGTGTTTACAAAACGGATCCGTCTCGTGCTTAAACCTATATATATAGAATTTGAAGCACCCGTGACTAGTCAAGAGTTGCGTCATGTAGTAGTCTAATTGACCGTGGTTTCGTCTTACCCATGGGCGTACATCGTGGATGATGCGCCGTGTCCAGATTCCATTTTGGGTATGTAGCCATCTCTCCTGCCATCTTTCTAGCGTTGACATACGCTTGGTTTCTGTGACTGGTTCATTTCCTGCTACTAATAAATCCAGTGGGATAATCTTAGCCAGGAGAAGGGTTGCGTCCTCGGAGACAGTTCGAAACGCACTCGTTACACGTAAAGCACACAAGCGATTTATGCTTCTACAGGACTGCCCATATGTTTTTGTTGACATCACTGGTGCCCATATGGGTGCCGCATACATGATGATAGACCTTATGACATTAACGATCAACCATCTGCTTCTGTAACTGGGGCCTCCAACGTTCGCCATTATGCGTGAAAGCGCCATTGCTGCCATAGCTGCCTTGTTTGCAGTGTGCTCCAAATGGTGTTTGATGGAGAGTCGATGATCCAGCTTCTCACCCAAGTACATTATTGTCGGCTTTGATACTATAGTGCAGCCTTCGACCTGTATGGTTGCTGTTTCCACGAGCTTCCTGCTGCTGATGAGGACTGCTTCAGTTTTATGAGCGGCCAAAAACAATGAATTTTCTTTGAACCAGTGCACAACCTGCTAAATAAGAGTGTTGGTTTTCGTCTCTGCATCTTGGAGCTCTTTTGCAACAGTTATTAATGCGATGTTGTCAGCAAATCCCACTATGCGCGTACCAGGAGGTGAGTCAAGTCGCAGCACTGCGTCGTACATGACATTCCACAGTGTTGGGCCAAGAACAGAGCCTTGAGGTACTCTAACGGTGATTTTGTGTTGTTGGCGTCCACTAAATGTGTCAAAAAGCAACACTCTATCATCAAAGTAGCTGCGTATTGTGATTAGAATATAATCTATGATACCCTTCTGTATCAGCGCATTCAATATAACGCTCCAGTTTGCAGAGTTAAATGCGTTCTTCACATCCAGTTTTGTTATAAGACAGTATTGTTTCCTACCTCCTCTTCAGCGCGTTTCTTCCGAAAATCTCTTGGCTATGTCTACAACATCGCTGATAGCATTTATGTAGCTTCGTTTTTTTCGGAATCCGAATTGCCAGTTTGAAATTCCTTGCGTTCTTCCAGTTCACTTTCCAGTCTGTTGCAAATAATTCTTTCGAATAGTTTACCAATATCATCTAACATACAGAGAGGTCTGTAAGCTGATGGATCTTCTTGTGGTTTTCCACTCTTTGGCAATAAAACCAGCTTCTGCTGTTTCCACCTTTTTGGGAATATACGTTTTTCCAAGCAGGAGTTGAATAGGTCTACCAAAAGTTGCGGCTTCAGAGTTGCCAACATTTTTGTCACCCTTGATGGAACTCCATCTGGCCCAGGGGCTTTCCCAGTCTTGATGCGTGCCGCTTCGTTGATGACCTCCGCCGGAGTTGCACGTATCACATCCGAACTTATTGCAGCAAGTGGCAGTGAAACAGGTTGCTGTTCTGGAAACAGCGTTTCGACTATGGTCCTGAGCTGCCTTGGTTCAGCTGGCAGTGGACGCTTTCACAGTTTCCCCATTACTAGCTTATAGGCAGTACCGAATGGTTGAGACTCTGCTAAATCACACATGTTCTTCCAGCAACATCATTTGCTGTCTTTGATGGATTTCGCAAGTATTGCTCGTTTGATCCGAAAGTTGGTGAGCATTTGCAGAAAGCTAGATCCATTTCAGGATCGTTTCAGTTGCCGTCTTGCATGCGTACACTCCCTGCGCGCCGTTGCAATATCGTCATTCCACCAGTGAACAGGTCTCCTTCTTTTGGCACCTGTATTTCTCCTATGCATACTTGCATCGCACGTGTTGGTCAATACCTCAGCAACGTTATTGGCAAAGATATCTGGATCATCACTGTATGCAGTCTGAGTGCTGTTTATGTATCCAGCAAGCATTTGTATACCCAGAGAATCCTTTGCCCAACTAGTGGAGTTAGTTTGGAGTTCTGGTCGTTGTTGTGCTCCAATTGCATATACAATAGCCAGATGGTCACTATGTGTGTATATGTCTGTGACTGTCCAGTTGGCATTTCGCGCAAGTATTGGGCTACCAAATGAGATGTCGATGGTTGAACCTCTTCCTGCTTTGCTATACGTGTGCTCAGATCCGGTGTTTAGAAGCAGCACATTTAGAGCCGTTAGGGCCTCTAGCAACACTCTTCCTCTCAGCGTAGTTTTAGCGCTACCCCATTCAACAGCCCATGCGTTAAAGTCTCCAGCAATTAGGAGCGGGGCATGATCTCTCGCATCGCCAACAATAGCGTCTGTAATGTGGGCATATTCCTCTATGGACACACTTGGAGCAATATAGCAACTATATATATACACGCCATTCCATTTAGCTCTAACATATCCATCAGCGACAAATTGTTAGTTATAGTTATAGTGGAGGTATAGTTATAGTGGAGGTTGACCGCAGCTCCAGATTGCTGCACCAGATCTCGAGTTTTGTATCCAGCAGCCGTCGTCTTTATAGAAATATGGCTCACTGAGGTTAGCCAGATCCACTTTTTCCTCGCGCACTGTATGTGTGATCAAGTCATGCGCGGCTCTGCAGTGGTTTAAATTAAGTTGTAATAACTTAATTTTGAAGCGCTTTGACTGCCTTCACGTATGATGGGCACCCTTTGCTAAGTGTATGGTGCGCCGAGTTTTGGCTTCCATGCCTCTTAAAGAGTATGCAGCACAGGTCATTTTGGCACTCTTTGGATGAGTGGCCATCGGCTCCGCATTTGAAGCATTGAAGCATTACACCACAAACATTCTCCTTATATGTTTGTAGGCTGTGGTCAGTTTGGAAAAGTGTTAATAGTTCAGCGTATTTAGTCGAATCCGAGCAATTAAGCAGTATCACATCGGGTCTCTGCCTGTGTCGTTTTACTGGCCTCAGCTTCGGTTTAACTTCTTGCCATTTTCCGCTGCACTGAGTTTAGGATTGTTGGCTATGTTAATTCCATTAGGTTTAAACTGATCGGCAGCATTATTCAGTCGTGTGGGAGGCGCTTTTTTCCTTTCACTCTGAGGCTTGGCTCTTTTACTTCTAACCGCTTCACTATAATTTTTTGACATTGGGGTGTTGGGGCCTCCAGAATCCTTGCCCCTGCCGTGTTTGATTGCACGGGTGGATTTTCACATATGTGACTGCCACCTGGAGTAGTTGCGTTATTGTCATCCATTATACATTATTGTGCGTTTTATCCCTTCTGCTAGGTTGGTGCTATTTGAGCTCACACCGAGCATAAATAGAGCTGCCGCTCGATACGGCACAGACGCAGACCACAATGCCGCTCACTCTGAGACAGACTCATTGTGGATTAGATTAAAACTGCCGGCCACTATGACACAGACGCAGATCACTGTGCCAATCACTCTGGAATATACGCACATTGGATTTAGTAGGGAAAGCAGTGAAGCAAGTTTATTGCTCATGGGCTCCATCGTTGGCCAATAGTTTCCTAATGACTCTTACCCGGTGGGGCTTATACCGACCCTAATCGGTTACCAGAGCCCCGTTTTAGGTACACCGCCAAAGCGGTGGGGTTGGCTAAGCCAGGTCCACGGTCTTCTGTACCTTTAAGCTCTTTTTTAATTATTTATTTTAAGATACAATAAATAATATTCTTAATGGCCCATTTGAAGTGTGGCGCCAAGTAGTACCATTGCCAGACTACAAAATCGGCGTTGCCAATTTATTGAATAATCTGCTCTGGCACTGCCATTTTCATAGTGTTGCCATTTATCATGCGCAAACTACTCCAGCTGCGTCCCATAACAAGGCTGCCATATCTTCATTTGTGATCATCTGATCGTATGTGACTTGCAGTCTAAGGAGACAACACTGACTGAGTGAAAAACCCGTCATTGGAAAAACCAACAACGATCGAACTAACTCAATGGAGCACAGCGCAATCAATGAGTAGCTTCTACGATCAGGAATCCGCCCACGCTCGTCCCGGACACGCCGAACAGACCAGCGCCGCTCGACCACCTCAACACACCACAGGCGCGCCTCCCGCAGCGCCCGGATGACCATCCAACAATGAAGAAAACGGGAGCACAACGGAATCGCGTCCTACACACTCACGTCACTGATCTCCATTGCTAAGTATGTTTACAACTGTGTGTGTTTTTTGTTTTTTTTTTTTATTTTTTTTGCTGTTGCACCCCAGCCGGATAATCTTCAAAAGATTCGACATCTACAAGGGGTAGATGAATATGTGCGACTCGGGGGTTCAGTCCCGCCTAAGCATTAAAAACTGCCGTATGCTCTTCATTTCCTTTTGTTGTGCTCACCGGTACTGCCGGTTAGGGTATTCCATCGGTGACCAGGATGTGTTGCACAATCAAGTGCTCAATTGCTCCTGAGATTGTCCTTTCGGCCCCTTCGATAGGCTCTTTAGTCGCCTGTTACGACAAGTCGAGCTAGCTGCAATGGTATTCTTAACCCGCCATCACACGGGTCGCCCGCATTTAAGCAGTGCTGCTGCTTCTATTGGGTATTTCATCCGCTCGCACATGTTTCATAATGCGAATGATCACCTCATCGCACCGTGTCCAGGTTTCCAGGCTATTCATCATGGTGTCCACTATCCTTTGTGGATCGAGCGGTGCACCACATTCTCTCTCCAGTCGGCCTCTTTCAGCATCAAACTGAGGGCAGTGAAGCAACACGTGTTCCGCTGTCTCTTCCTCCATCAAGCAACAAAGGCAGTAAGGGGTAGATGCGTGTTTGAACCTATATAAATAGGCTCGGAAACATCCATGACCAGTGAGAAGCTGCGTCAAATGGTAATCCAGCTCTTTGTGCTTGCACTGAATCTGAGTCTGTGTGTCCACCGGCCGCTTCTCGACGCCTGCCATCTCACTTGCCACTCTGCTAGGAGATGCCCATCTACTTTTTTTTTGTTGCGTCCATGGCTTAAGGCCTGCAGTGCCTCCGTATCCAGCTCGATGGGAGGGGAGCATGCTAGCACGTGAGCCTCATCGTCGGAGATGGTCCTCGATACGCCTCTTGCTTCTCGCATGTAGGACGGCCTTCTCGTGGCGGCGCACCTTACTGGGGCCGCATACAATAGCGTCGCCCTCACCACTGTTGCCATCAGCTTCCTCGCAGCGAGCTTGGGTCTCCCAATATTGGGCATTAGCCTAACCAGCGCTGTTGCTGTTTTGGCCGCCATCCTACTGGCATACTGTGCGTGCTTACGGAAGTTGAGTCTGTGGTAGTACGCGGTTACTGAAGTAGTTGCCGACTGTCGCCCTTATGTAACTTGGTACCCCCATCCTATACATGGCGTGCAGGATACATGGGCATTTTGCCGTAGTAAACGCATTTTTAACGTCAAGTGTAACGAGAGCGCAGTATTGTTTTGTACCGCCAAGCCATCTGCTACCTCCCAAGGCATTGTGTCCGGTGTCACATACAGCTCTCAGTGCATTCGGTGTGCCCTTGCCTTTGCGGAAGCCGTGCTGTTGGTCCGCTAGCCCATTAAGACCTTCTGTGGAAGCTTCCATACGGGTAAATATAACCCGTTCGAGCAGCTTCCCCGTTTTGTCCAGCAGACATAGTGGTCGATATGCGCTAGCCCTGGTTGGCTGTCCTTTTCCTTTCGGTATTAGGACAAGCTTCTGTCGTTTCTAACAAGCGGGGAACAACCCTTCCACCAATCATTGTTGGAACGTTATTCGGAATAATTGGGGCCTAGCCAGTGCGATATGTTTAACCACTGTGCCTGGGATCCCATCTAGCCCTGGGGCTTTATTTGGCCTAATCCGTGCAGTAACGGGTGGGACTTCCGCTCCGTGTCCCCCGGGTATCGGCTGCCAGCGGGTATCTTGTACAGCAAATAAGTCCTTTATTATTTTTTCGAGGCAAGCAAATTCCATTGGTGCCTGTACACCTTGTTTCTTCAACCGTCTTTGCACCATCTTGTAGCCCCACAAGTTGTTGTCCAGCTCCACCAGGAGGGTTTGGAACGCATCCGTTTTTGCCTTTGCTATGCTTTTCTGCAGCACGTTGCTTTTCTATTTAAACGCTTCCACCAGCTGTACTTGGGTACCAACACCTCTGGCTCTCTGGGCTCGTCTCCTTGCTCTGAGACAATCAGCTCTGGGGTCTCTGATGCCATCGTTCCACCAATAAACAGGTGGTCTCCGTCTGCCTTTTGTTTTGCGCGGCATAGCCGCGTTGCATACGTCAGCCAGTGTTGCTACTAGTTTGGCGGCCATTTGTTCCGCATTACTGGGGGGAGGAGGCGCTATAACATTTGTCATATATACTAGTATTTCATGGTCGAGTTTGTTGGTGTTCCATGTATGTCCTAATATATTGGACTTTTGCCGATGCCCGTTACCGGCCAGTTGCAGGCTGAACGTGATCAGTGCGTGTTCGCTACGGGTTACGTCGTCGTTCACCCTCCATTGCTTGACTTCTAGTGAAGCGCTTACGAATGTTAAATCGATAATCGACGAGCCTCTGTCGTTGGAGAACGTCAGCTACAGCCCGTCGTTTAGCAGGACCAGGTCAAGTTGGCAGACTGCATTCACGAGAGCACGCCCTCTTCTAGTGGTTCTATAACTGCCCCAGTCGATCGCCCAGGCGTTAATGTCACCAGCCACCAGTACTGGGGACTTGCCACTGGCTTCGTTGATGAGGAGTGCGAGTATTTCTTCAAACTCTTCTAGTTAGTCGCTTGGGGGTGCATAACAGCTGTACATATGTACCCCTATAATTTTGGCGTAGGCAAAACCACGTTTCGTTGGGGTGTGTACCTCCTGGACGCTGTAATCACTGCAGCACCTTATTCCTGCCTTACCCGTCGTATTCACGATCATGTCTGATTGAGCTCCGTAAGGGACGTAGGGCTCGCTCAGGAGCATGATGTCCGTCATATGCTCCACTGCGGTCTGCGACAAGAGGCTTTGTGCTGCGGAGCAATGGTTCACGTTTAGCTGGAGTATGTTAATTTGATCCTGCATGGCAGTTTTTTCCTCCTCCTCTATTCTGCACCGCTCGTTTGTAGGTTGGGCACGGGAAACATCCTGTTGGGTGATTGCGGTCTTCGCTGTTGGTGCAGATG
This sequence comes from Zygothrica quintamaculata, assembly GCA_037044455.1. NCBI lineage: Eukaryota > Metazoa > Arthropoda > Insecta > Diptera > Drosophilidae > Zygothrica > Zygothrica quintamaculata. The sequence continues at coordinate 27,318 of JBAMBS010001967.1, forward strand.
AGGCATTTTGGCAAGGCACAGCCCTTGACCTTGTGTCCCCTTTCTCCGCACCTCTGGCAGCACTTCGCCCTGTCCTGCCCTTTGCACAAGCCTGCTTTGTGACCATATCCCAGACATCTGTAACATCGGATGGGTCTTTCGTCTTGCACGACGCGGCATCTGGACCATCCTACTGTGACGGTGCCGGTTTTTAACACTTCGATGGCATCGTTCACGTTGAGCGGAAGGGATGCCAGCATAGTACTGTCCAGCATCCTTCGCATGCTTCGTACGTCCTCTTTGAGAATCGTATCGTCTTTGACCTGGGCAGCCAGACCCAATTAAAGGTCCTCAAGGGCGACAGATTCATCCAGACTGTTTCGCGCCCGTTCTTACTTCTGCCTGTTTTTCTAGGGTTTTTTGTATGCCCGCCTTGAAAGACGCAACACATCCGCTAGCTTGGCTCGCTACTTCCAGTAAGAGCTCTCCTTTTTGGGTCCTACGTATTTTACGTAAATTCTTCCCAAATTTGCTAAGGCTGGGATCAGCTTTGAGTTTCCGCAGCAAATCTGCGTAGGAAACATATCCGCACTTGGAGACAATGATTGCCTCCGGTTTGCGGCGCAATTTCTTCGTTGTTTTGCCTTCCATTATTGTTTGTCTAGCTTCCTTGTGGGAAGCTGTTGCTGTGGTCTTCGTCTGGGGTGGGGGTTGCTTTAAAGCGCCTGTACCGGCTGTGCGGTGCCTCCTTTTTTAGGCCTGGGCTTATTAACCCGTGTCTGCAGAGGTTTCTCTTTCCGTTTGTGTTCCCGTGCTGCTACTAGGCGCCGCCTTCCTTTGCGCTCCCTCCACCGGTGATTTTGTGTTGTTGGCTTCCACTGAATGTGTCAAAAAGCAACACTCTATCATCAAAGTAGCTGCGTATTGTGATTAGAATGTAATCTGAGATACCCTTCTGTATCAGCGCATTCAATATAACGCTCCAGTTTACAGAGTTAAATGCGTTCTTCACATCCAGTGTTGTTATAAGGCAGTATTGTTTCCTACCTCCTATCCAGCGCGTTCCTTCCAAAAATCTCTTGGTTATGTCTGGAACATCGCTGATAGCATTTATGTAGCTTCGTTTTTTTCGGAATCCAAATTGCCGGTTTGAAATTCCTTGCGTTTTTCCAGTTCGCTTTCCAGTCTGTTGCAAATAATTCTTTCGAATAGTTTGCCAATATCATCTAACATACAGAGAGGTCTGTAAGCTGATGGATCTTCTTGTGGTTTTCCACTCTTTGGCAATAAAACCAGCTTCTGCTGTTTCCACCTTTTTGGGAATACACGTTTTTCCAAGCAGGAGTTGAATAGGTCTACCAAAAGTTGCGGCTTCAGAGTTGCCAACATTTTTGTCACCCTTGATGGAACTCCATCTGGCCCAGGGGCTTTCCCAGTCTTGATGCGTGCCGCTTCGTTGATGACCTCCGCCGGAGTTGCACGTATCACATCCGAACTTATTGCAGCAAGTGGCAGTGAAACAGGTTGCTGTTCTGGAAACAGCGTTTCGACTATGGTCCTGAGCTGCCTTGGTTCAGCTGGCATTGGACGCTTTCACAGTTTCCCCATTACTAGCTTATAGGCAGTACCGAATGGTTGAGACTCTGCTAAATCACACAGGTTCTTCCAGCAACGTCATTTGCTGTCTTTGATGGATTTCGCAAGTATTGCTCGTTTGATCCGAAAGTTGGTGAGCATTTGCAGAAAGCTAGATCCATTTCAGGATCGTTTCAGTTGCCGTCTTGCATGCGTACACTCCCTGCGCGCCGTTGCAATATCGTCATTCCACCAGTGAACAGGTCTCCTTCTTTTGGCACCTGTATTTCTCCTATGCATACTTGCATCGCACGCGTTGGTCAATACCTCAGCAACGTTATTGGCAAAGATATCTGGATCATCACTGTATGCAGTCTGAGTGCTGTTTATGTATCCAGCAAGCATTTGTATACCCAGAGAATCCTTTGCCAAACTAGTGGAGTTAGTTTGGAGTTCTGGTCGCTGTTGTGCTCCAATTGTATATACAATAGCCAGATGGTCACTATGTGTGTATATGTCTGTGACTGTCCAGTTGGCATTTCGCGCAAGTATTGGGCTACCAAATGAGATGTCGATGGTTGAACCTCTTCCTGCTTTGCTATACGTGTGCTCAGATCCGGTGTTTAGAAGCAGCACATTTAGAGCCGTTAGGGCCTCTAGCAACACTCTTCCTCTCAGCGTAGTTTTAGCGCTACCCCATTCAACAGCCCATGCGTTAAAGTCTCCAGCATCGCCAACAATAGCGTCTGTAATGTGGGCATATTCCTCTATGGACACACTTGGAGCAATATAGCAACTATATATATACACGCCATTCCATTTAGCTCTAACATATCCATCAGCGACAAATTGTTCGGTAAGTTATAGTGGAGGTTGACCGCAGCTCCAGATTGCTGCACCAGATCTCGAGTTTTGTATCCAGCAGCCGTCGTCTTTATAGAAATATGGCTCACTGAGGTTAGCCAGATCCACTTTTTCCTCGCGCACTGTATGTGTGATCAAGTCATGCGCGGCTCTGCAGTGGTTTAAATTAAGTTGTAATAACTTAATTTTGAAGCGCTTTGACTGCCTTCACGTATGATGGGCACCCTTTGCTAAGTGTATGGTGCG